>JAGFPH010000361.1:412104-434209 GCA_018207615.1 Philaenus spumarius
TGTTCACACTCTAGATTTTTTCCAAATTTGATACAGATGTTGGTTTTCTAATTCGCTCGGACTAGTTTGTTAGCAAAAAATTCAATAACCAAAAGTAACAATTTTTTTAGACTTTTTGTTTTAGAATGCAACTTTTTTAGAGTTTTATCTAAAAAATGAAACAGGAGGTTCTGGACATTTTAGTTTTTTTACCCAACCTTATAGCCCATCTGATTCCCCCAAAATCTAAAATACACGGTTCAAATCTACATGGGGATTTTTACGGTGGTGGAAGCTTCCGATTCGAGGGTGACGTCCGGCATGGCATGCTAGTGAAGCAAAGCAGTCCATAATCCTAGGCCGCAAACTCTAGGAGTTGTTCCACGGAACGAAGCAGCTCGTGAGCCAGGGGTGGAGTCTGAGGTGCAAACAAATTCTACTAATATATTTCTATGCAGCGTATGTAGACCAATGTCCCAAATAGTTGTTAGAAACCCTAGAATATGCAGTATAAACTTAATTTGGAAATTCGCTCAACTCACGTCAGCGGTTCTGCTGCGTGATGAAGTTATTTACGCATGATCCCATCCTTTCTTCACCTTGAAGTTTTGCATGAATCTAACCAATATAATGTGTCGGAATATATTTGGACTCATGTATGTTGTATAATATGTGACAACTCAAATGTTTATTGAAGCTATGTGCTATTTTTGTGCCAAATGTGGCTAAATAAAACTAAAATTACATTTAGAAAAATCTAAGATGGTGTTTTTAAAATTTTGTAAAAACAAGTAACAGTTTTTTTGTTTTGAGGTTTTCATGTTACACATCAAATGAAAGTCCATACAATAAGCTATCAAACATCCCTCCAGCGCCTTCGGTTGTAAATCTACGATCATTTTTGTGATCCAAAACATTTTAAAATTTAGCTATTTCCGCAATTTTCAAAAATCAATATTAAAAAACTACTCTAGTAAAAAATATGAAAGAAACAGATTTGCAATGTATTTAGTAGGTATAACTAATACATAAAAATCATGTAAATCTGAGAAATGCAGGTTCAACATTTATTTTTTGTTGGGTTATTTGACACGTAATAATGGTCAGGTTAAAATTGAAATACCGTACACTTCTTGTGAAAATAGTTATATTATAAAATATTCAATATAGGACAGCAGTTAAAACATGCTATCAGAAGATGTTAAGTTGTAAAAACTAAAACAAAATCGCTGAAACTAAACACAGTGCTGTAAATATCACAACGTAGTCACAGAAAAAAACACTTATTCTTAGACTCCTAAGGACTAATAGTAAGTAGTACTAATCACAGCTACTAGAATGCTGCACTGTATTGCCGCAATATTGCTTGATTGATACAATAGGAACAATGTGAAGAGGGAAATAGAAAAAACTTATTTGTTTTGTAATAATATTTTTAAATTTTGGTTTCATATAACTTTCTTCTTTGTTTAGGTCATCAACCAAGAGGATCTTGCAGCTATTTTACCCGACGTAGTTGGTGTCGGTGGAGGTCCTTTCGACGGCTTTGAAGATGTCAGCTCAGGCGAAGGTGGGCGAGGTGCCGCAGCTAATACCAACGGCACTCGCTCGAGTAACGCCACACGACCCAGCAACTCTCAAACTGTGGTCGAGTCTTCGTCAGACATGGAACTACTTCCGGAACAGGAGCAGATAGTAAGCGAGGCTATCAAGAGGATACATCTGGACTCCGACGGAGGACAAGAGGAGGAGGAAGGTGTGCAGGCGCATCTCGAGTCTTGTGCTTCGGGAGAAGACAGCGAACATGAAGAGGTTTGTTTTACAATTATTAGTGTAATATTTTTCAAGTTATGGCAGTCATTTTATTTTCAATTTCTTAACCTTCTGTCGGGCTTATTGATTTTGAAACACGGACGGGCGCTCAAGGAAGTTATCTACAGGTATTGAAAAAAGAAGTATTAACAATAACCTTATATACAAAATTGTATTTACATGATTTTTTTACTCTTTTATGTTGAAAAACAGATATTATAAAGCTTTGAATGTATCAAAATACAAAACTAAAAATATATTTATATATTTAATAAACTGAGGCAATATAGTTATGTTACATAAAAGCATAATCATAATTAAATCAAAATTAGACGTGCAAGAAATTATAAAGCACTGGACATTCTTGAAATTCTCTCTTTTATAAATCCATATTATAATAATTTATTAAACAGTTCAAATCGGAAATAATATGGGAGGGTGTCTATTTGACAAGAAAGTTATGAAAGTCAATAAAAAGTAATTAAATTAGGTCAATTATCAAGAAAGTAAAGAAAAAGCCTAGAAATGAAACATTAGGTCAAGAAATTGATCTTTAGTAATTCCCTGCAGTAGGGGTTGGCTATCTCATCCGCCAAAAAACAATTTCAATTGTATGTTTGTGGTACCAATTCACTATTATAATTAATAATAATATTAGCTTATTAAGGTCCGTCACGTGACTTCTTGTCGTAACATTTAAGACGACATGTTTTGGAGTCGAAACTCCATCTTCAGGTCCTAATCACTCCGAAGAGATCATTGCACATTAAGATAAAAAGGACATACACATATACCACACATAAACACAATATTGCGCAAGTCATTGCACTAGGTGCGCGACCTAACGTATTTCGGGGTTCTCATTTAAACCACAGCACAATTTGAAATCTTCTTGACTTTTTACTGATAAATATTTAAAACTGTTTAAGAGAAACTACTTTAGTAACTTTAAATATATGTTATAATAACCAACTACCGTAACCAAAAATATAGTTGGTACTTTAAAAAAAAGTGTTTAAAAAACTATTACATGTTAAAAATATTTTACTTTTTGTCTTAACCAGCTCTTATTTAGAGGATTTTATATATATCAATACTATTTTGTATGTATAACTTCAAAAATACGCAAGGTCTGTTTTTACAATCCCCATTGTATTTCTTGTTTGCAGCAACCTAACAATAAGCACATACAATGGCGGATTTACCGTATCGCACACGTTGCAGGTGCGAGGGGCCCCGCGATCCTGGAAGCCCCAAAATTTAATATTTAAATTTCAAAATATTTTAGAGTTTTCCCTGATTGTTGTTTTTCCAATAACTCTTCTCTTTTTTTATCAAACTAATTTTAGACCCCTAACATAAATATAAAAATAAACACAAAGACATTATTAACTTCTGTTTTTTCAACTAAGACGTTTTCAGGAGAGAATATACTTGTGGTTGATCGAGTTCTCGTTCATCGTTGCGCAGCTCCGCTCTACCATTGTATTTGGATAACCTAATAGAACTCCGATCCAATGCAATATTTCAAGCCACTGGAAATTCGACGATAGTGGCGCTATCTATTGGGGAAACGACGGAAGCGGTGTGAAGCACCAATGCTACCAATGCTTTCTCCCTAGCGCTACCTCGCGGCGCGATCATGCACTATTTTCCCGACAACCTTTTTTTCGGCACACAGCCCCCGTATGCATGCATAATCTATTTTATTATTCATGATCTATGGCTCTACCTACAACGGTACAAAGTGCTACCCGATCACCAAAGCGATGCAGCTCTTATGAATCGCTGGAGCAATATGCATGAAAAGGAGAATCAGAGGTGAGGACTCACCACGGTCAAAATCTCCAGCTGATTTTGTCGATCTAGACCGAGAAAACGCTATTTTCAATACTCACAGCTGATATTGAAAGTGACTATTTTCGAAAAAGTGTGATGAAAACTTATTTATAACATATAAGTGCCAATTATTGAAATTCATTTTAATGGGTAATAAATGTAAAAGATTAACATTTAACGGCAGATAACAGGCCCCTAAAAGACAAGGTGCGATGGGCCTCCAAGTATGTAAATCCGCCACTTAGCACATATCCAATTTTGTTAAGTAAAAAAACTATGTGTAGTTCTGTGTTCAATTAGCTTTGATTTCAGTTTTAACTGATGATACATGATAAGTATGGAGAAACTTTAGCTTTGAAACCAATAGTTGTTTGTGTGTGATTATCCAATACTATTGTTGTTAATATTTGTGACTGCTTTAGGATTTTTCTTGTTGTAGGTGGGCAAAATAATCTTATTAGTCCAATAGTTCATCATATCCACATACTGTAATAATCTGCATTATTTGTGTAATATGCATAAAGCAGACTCAGTATAGCCCAGTTTGAAGTTATAAAACCTTTTTTTTCAAACAAAGTTCCTTAACGTGGGTTGGGGTAGGAGTTAACAAATAGAAAATGTAATACGTAACGATTAAAAGTGTTATTAATTGGTTGCTATGGCAATGACAAATATAAAATACGAGTATGAAAAAGCTTTACGAAATTGGTTTCTATGCCAATGAATCTAAATACATTCAAGAAACATGTGTTTTGATTCATAATTCAAATTAAGAGATGATCGGTTCCGTCCAGCGTAGTTCAGATATTATCGTCAAGCGCTGAAATTTTAGGTTAGGCCTAGAAAATAATTTTTTTATTGTATGTATGTTGGCGTTAAGACAGGTAAAACAAATTTAAACATATACTCAATAATTTTAGGTTAGGCATAGACTGATGAACCAAAATTTTATGTTTATTGAATGTATTTACAATGAATGGACATTTAACTTTGTTTACCATCTTAGCTTTGATGTTATAATTAATTCTACACCTTTATTATAACAACATTAAATATATGGAAACAGTAAATCTATATATATAAAATCCAATGTATGTCAGTCTGTCTGTCTTCTGTTTGTCCTTTATGCGGTTACCAATTCGTCCATCAGATTGCTTTGAAATTTTGCATAGTAACACAGGTTAACCCTGGGAAGGTTTTGGGCCTGGGTTTTACCTAAATCCTATTTATTACATTAGGGCTGTGGGGCCCACTGGACTTTAAAGTTTCAATGTTAATCTTATGGAAGAAAGATTTCTTTTGATTTTATCAGGGGCACAAAAACAGCTGTTCGTATAAAATGCATAGTAACACGTCATAATTGTTTACATTCATTACCATAGCAACATTACTTAGCAAATTTGAAGAGTATTAGCTTTTTGAGTTTACATTCACAAACTAAAAGCAAACACAAGCAAAAATCAACGAAAAATGCTTACTATATTTTAATTTAATACAAACATACCTATTATATATAAAACAGCTGATTTGGGTCAAAAACTTAACATAATTTTAGGTTAGGCCTACAATGAACCAAAACACCAATTGAGCTAATTATTAGAATCAGATTTTTTACAATTCTTCACAACTACCAGTGGCATAAAAATATTACAATTGTGTAACATAGTGATATAAAAAACAAATTCCCTGTAGCGAAGCACGAGTATTCAGTTAGTATTTGTATAAAAAAAACCATAATAATAAACGGCAATTGAAAGATTAAATTATTATGTGTGTATGTTGTCATCAAGGCTGGTAAAAGAATTGAAGAAAAGGCGTGGTGAACTTCATTCCTGACGGAGGTCCCACGACCATACACATTTCGGTTTTTTTATTGGCAGTTTATTTTAAATATAACACATACACTGATAAGTCAAGAAAAATCAGACTATAGTCAAGAAACTAAGGCTTCAAAACCCAGTAGACTCCCTGTATGGTATAAAATGAATAAATTTTAAAAATATACATATATATATAATACAATATTTATACCCACAAAAATAATACAAATTCAAGTATATTTACAATTCAACCTCTGTGCTCAAAATAAATTATTCTTTAGAATCACAGTATTATGATGATTGGTAGCTCACAGAGTCTACTTCGAGTCTTAACTCAGACCACTCTATGGTACGCAACTAATAATACTTATGGAGGAGATAGAGTTTGCTAGCTTTCCTTAGAAAGAAGCTCTGGAAGTATAGTGAGCACCAAGACTGCAGGCCGTATGAAAATATTGTTTTTCTCCGAAAATCTAGTGACCCAGATTTAATCTCCGTGAAGCGCCTGATGGAAGGACAAATTATTTGTTAGGGTTGTAATTTAGACAGCAATAAAAATTATAAATCCTTTTTATGTTTGTTTACACAAAACATTATTTTAAAGTGTGTAATTTTTGTTATTTTTACATTAAGTGATAAGATTTCTTGTGCACTCTGAATCAGAAATATTTCTTAGCGTAATATTAATGATTTGTTATTTCCTTTTACCAGGTCGGTGGTTATTCGTCCACCTTGCTCCAGCAGTTTGTCGAAAAGACTGAACAACTCTCTCGTAAAACTGTCAAGACTTCACCGATCAAATCGACAACCGATCCAAAAAGTGTTCTCAAAGTTGAAGTTCCGAAAAGAAAACGCGGACGTCCACCGAAAGTAAACATCACACAACCGACGAACAACGGCAAATGTTCTATGCCCGAGTTGGAAGCGTACATGCGGCTCGACTGCTCCATCTCGAATGTGTCACCGGATAGCGGTATCCAATCTGTCGCTGGGTCACCGTCGCATCAATCGTGCTCACCTGCGTCCAACCCGCCGGCACATTCGCCAGCTCCGCCTTCGTTGGTTAAGTCGTCGCCGTTGCCAGCACCATCTCCTCCGCTACAGAGTAGTTACGGATCTTGTACAAGTTCTTCGGGAAGTAAGGTGATACACGCGAGGAATGGAGATCCGGTGCTGTACCCTCCGAGGAAGAAAGTATCTACATCCAGGCCGATGTCACATACAAAAACTAAAGGGGAAAGCAATGTAAGTAATAATATGTAGAAATATATTCTTTTGTACACTATAAGGTACTCCTTTCTACAAGGCTTTACATTGATATTTCAAAGTTCAAATTGAATATGAGCTCACAGATTACTGCGGCATTTTTGAGGTTATGTTTCAGGCTACATGATTTTATGTATGCGTTTATTTTTAGTCATTTCAATATTAATCTTAGTTCCTAGTTATTTTTTAAAACCTTTATTTTTAATGTATTTCAAATTTTTATATATTTGAGCATTAAAAACATATTTATACTTTTACCTTGTTTGGAATTATTTAACATAGAGTAACTCGTTGCTATGGCAACTGCAATATAACTACTGTTCTTTTAATTAAATAATAGCTGATCTTTTAATAAATCCTAAATATGTCCCCATAAAACAAAAAGGTTTCCTTGAAGATTGGACAAAAAAACCATTTAAAGTTTTAACTATTTTTAAAGGCTGTCTATAATATTTTGTTAATAATATTATCATTTGATTTGTTTCAGAAAATATCAAAACTCTATGCATCGACAGCGGATTTGTTTTTAGGAAGCGGAGGCAAACGAGGACCCGGCAGGCCTAAAGGTTCGGGAAGACGGAAAAGAAAGCGTGGACTGTTACGTCCCGAACTAGTACTAAACAAAGACGAATTGAGAAGTTCTTCGGAAAATGTATTAAAAGTTCCTCCATTTTATGCTCTGTCCGGGTCCCATCAGAAAACTGTTGTGAACATGGTCGAGAATAACGACGACCTACCCAGACTACCGGGTATGTTGATGCCGAGTAAGCGCGGACCCGGAAGGCCTAAGAAGACACCGCCCACTCTAGAACCTATACTACCCGTTGGTGATAAATCTCCTTATAAAGGGAAGAAAACATTCGGTTCCAATCACGGTGGAAAAGGTAAAGACAGGAGTGACGATAAAATATCCAATATTCGTATAGAGTCGAACAACACGAAAAGCAGCGGTAGTATGTTACACGATATTTGCGAAAGGGTGAGTAAACGGTTAGACATTCCGTTACCGACGGCAAAATTACCCAAACCTTGGGTCGATCATAGTATACGAAGCGGACCGTCGAATATTAAAGAATGTAAAAATACAACAGAACCGGTGAAACTACAAAGGCATAAATTGGGTGCATCGTTAGAGAAAAGAAAAAATGGTAGAAGAAAGCTGTTGGGATCCAGAACGTTGTCTCTGTCCAAAGGATTGATGCGAGTTCGACAGCACAAACATAAAAAGAGAAAGAAAATAAAACAGAAAATCTCATCTTCGGATCCGAGGTTTCTAAACGAGTTGGAAAGACTCGCTTTAGATTTCGCTAGACTTTGTAAGATTAACGTCGAAGGATCGCCGAGTAAATCGAGCGATAGTTCTCCGATGTTGCCGTCTATATTTAGGGTTAAACGTATTGTAAAGAAAAGAAAAGGCAGCGAGAGGTCTAAGACAAGCGACAGGGATTCTGGACCAGAAGTGGAAGTTAGCAAGGATAAGACGCCAACACATCATAGTTCGAGTGCAACGGTACCTGTAACCAATGTTAAACGACGGCCGAAAAAGAAGGAGGTGGAGACGCCTAAGGTATTGTTGTAGTCTAGTTACAATTGTTCCTTATCAAAAATGTATTAAGTTTCACTTTTATTAAAATTTGTAGGATATTTACATGTTTTTAAGGTATCTCATTCTACAAACTTTAAAAAGATTAACAAAAACATTTGTGACTCATTTTGCGTTAAGAAGAACACTTGGCCTATGTTCACTAGCTCACCTAAAACATAAAAGGACTCCACTATAACTTATGTCAAAAACCCTAATAATTAAGTATGGAAGCTTGTGCCAGTTAATTATCACTCCCAAACAACATTCTATTCAATAATTAATAATTCCTTTTAATTAATTTTAACAATATGTTTATATACTATTCAATATATTTATTTTTACAAAGAAATCAAGTTTTGAAAAAGTTTTTAAGTTGTTTAATAAGTAAGAAAGAAATAAAGGAAAATTTTGCAAAATGTTTGTGTATAATATAATTAGTGTCCTATTTAAGAAATAATTAACACTAATAATGTTTAATAAAGTAAAACATTTCAATTATTTGAATAAACACTCAATCAGTAATGGTCAATCGATCGTCTGTAGGGTTTGCGGTAGTCTTAATCATTTATAGAGTCGTAGCCAATCTCGCCTATTCAAATACAAATCGTATTCTTCTTTACTGAAAAAATTTTTGAAAAAATTATTTTATTAAAACCTGTCAATACGGTAGAGTCCCGCTATTACTAAAATCTTCCTACTCCGAACAGAGTTCAGAAAAAATAAATTTTTTTAAACATTAAAACAGGAGAAATTAAAAAGACATTCGTGAAAAATCATACATTTATTGTTATACACATAAGTTAGAGACATACATAAAGTCTTAGCTTGATGAAAACGCCTGAAATAAAATTGGAATGAAAACAGTTTTTTTTCCTTCATGTTTTCCATCCACTTTGCGGGAAGGAAGCTATAGCAACAAGCATCCGGCGAAATGGATTCCGAGTCCTTCAGAAAGAAGGAAAGATTAGATACAACAGCTAGGCACTAGTAGTGTTGTTGCTACCTGCCAGTTGTTTTCATCCGTTTTTCTCCTTAGTTTTTGTTCTCAAAGGAATTTGTTTTTATCGATCTTTTTTCAAGATAATGCAGTACTAAAGGACAGACTGCGGGATGACAAAACGGACAGTTCGAACAACCTATCCCTTTCGCTCCATTTTTAGAAGAAAACCGAATCGTAAAGCAACAGAAGGAAATAACCCCGGATTATGTAAACCTACTCTATTAGAGCGAGGTCAAGAGCATTTGCCGCGGCTACGTGTGATATGAGTTCAGTTTGAGCGTCCACCCCTCCTCGCTTTCCTCCGAGCCGATGAACGCTGTATAGAACAGACACCAGCAGATGTCCCCGCACTTAATTTATGCCTTAACAAGTCAATACGTTGATATTATTCATGAAATCCACCTATTCTGAATTCCTGCTAAACGGAACAGTGTTCGGTCCGAATTAGTTCGGAATAGTGGTGAACATAATATACAATTTGTATTCCTCCAAGGTTTAAAGTTCAAAACCATTTGCTCTGTTCTGACTTTAAAAACCCAACAAATTATATGTTTGTTTAAACTATATTAAGGTAGCTGTTACTTTCAAGTTCGAGGGACTTGTATTGTTCGTGATACTGAGCATTCTTTGTCCTCATCAAACAGTCTGCCAAACAGCTATCTCTAATCGCCTCAACAATAAAAGTCAGCTGTTCGTGGACACTCCTTTTAAAAAAATATCAATCCCAAATTTCCGACCCAGTGATTTTCACTGGTGACACCAATAAACGTTATTAATAATCAAAAACATTTTTATATGTCTATTAAACAATGGAAAATTATGATACAAAATGTATTTAACCCTTTTAGGGCCAGGCCCAATATGCAAGATTTGTCTAAAAGTGCCAAGCCGTTTTTTGCATTTTTGTAGTGCTTTTATATAACATTTCATAACTTATAAACTATTCATGCTATACTAATAAAATGTTTAACTCGCCTAAAAAAGACTATACTGATGCTGATTCTCAGATTGAAACAGGTCAACTTTGATTACACAACTTTTAAAAATATCACAAACAGCTGGTATTAAAACTAAAATTTTGTAAAAACTGAGTTAGTAGTGCCATAACACTACTTGAAACATTCACTATCATATTAAATCATGATTATTATTGAAGAAGAATATATTTGATACATTATTAGGAAAAATCTGAAAAAAATGCATTTAAAAAAAAAGTTTATGTCACGCAACTTTTTTTACAAAAAAACACAATTGGTAAAAAGTAGTAACTATTTACACTACAGTAATTCAAAATAAATAAATATCCAGTCACTCATTTATATCTTTAATTTATAATTCAGAAGAATACATTTTATAATTTAGTAAAAAAAATCGCAAAAAACAAAACAAACATATTGAAAGTCCAAGTTTATTTTCCGTACCTTGTAGTAAAAGAAAATTATTTAGGCCTACAATATTTATAAAAAGATATTAATTATTTACATGATACTAAACGGAGGTTTGAAAAGCTATGGATAAATTTTAAATAAAACAAAGAACTGAAGTAAACACTCTAGGCCTAAATAGTTTATAGTAAACAAAGTTTGTAGGTTAGCTAGGCCTAGCCTACAGTAAATATTACTAAAGAAAAACTAATTATGAATATATTAAACTAAATGAACAAAACAAGTTAATTAAAATAAAACACAATACCAAAAGACACAATTCTATTGCCCTGAAATGTATAAAACTACAATAAACATTCTAATAAACACAACCGTAACAATGTTAGTACACTTCAACTCAACTGCGTTAAAATTTACGTCTGCTAGACCGGGACAACTGTTTACTAAATCGATAGTATTTCGACTACATTCTGTCTAAAAAAGGTGATTTTTACATCGAATTAGAGCTAAAAGATTGGTTTGTACAACCAAGTGAATGCCAACACCATCTGTTAGAATTAATAGGAACTATGTGTGCAAATATGGATTACACAGATTTAATCGGCATTGGCACTTCTTGCATACGTAAGTCGTGCCGATCGCATTGAATGTACTTTATGAAAGTAAAATTATTATTATTTTAAAATCAGTTAAATATTAAATATTTGCTACTATTTTGTAAATAGTTTAAAAAATACTTTAAAAATAAAACTAAGGGACTTGTTGAATTTCAAATAATTATTGATGAGTTTAGTATATATTTTACTATCTTTTTTTTTAGAACCGAGAAAGACCAGAAGCTAATAACGAACAGCGACTACCACTTAAAAAGAGACACTATCATATCTCGACTCCACCTGCGCAGACAGACTCTGAAATGTCAACAAAACCAGATACTCCTTCAGAATCTGTAAAAACAAGTACAAAATCCATAGTCTCACCGTTAAGTGAAAAAACTAATGAAAAATCCCACACAAGTACCGGAGGTAAAGGCGGAAATGTTGTAAAGAATGTTACGGTTAATGTTGGTACAAAAGTTAATAGTGTAGCCAAATTAGAAATAAAAACAAAAATAGAAGCTCATAGGGATTCTATAGACGAGGCGATTGAAGCTACGATCACAAGGTATTCGGTTAATGAACCGAGCACGGTCATCGTAACTCCGAAGAAAAGGCACAGAATGGAAATGGAGAAGAAAATGAATTCATTACCTGTTGTGAAGAATATCGCTTGTAAATTGGAAAGTTGTAGTGTTGCAAGTCCCCAGCCTAATAAGAGAGTAGGATCAAGAAGTTCTAGTACGAATAATCAGACGAATCAACGACCTTCCTCACCAAATTTGGTGACAGCACAGCCGAGTAAACGAGTCGGTTCTCGAAGTGTAAGCGTCACTAAGACCGGTGACATTACTGGGCAAGCAACGAGTTCAGTCGTACCTAGGAAACGTTCAGGTTCTCGTAGTTCGAATGTATCTACTCATACAGAATCGGCAATCACTGTTCCATCTGTGACTCCGCTGCAGCCTACAAAACGTGCCATCACTCGAAGTATCGATTCATCACCTACACAGCCACCAACAACTGGGGCTACATCTCCAGTTATGACTAAAAGGATATCTCGTACGCAGGTAGAAGTAGCGACAACACCTTTAGCGACACCAGTAGCTTCTACTCCGACTGTACTTAGTAAAAGAATCGCAGCACGAGTAGCGGCAAGTCAGACGGAGGTGACCTTGGAAGATAAACCGTTGAGTAAAAGAATTCCTTCACGCGTTTCAACGAATGTGGATATTCAAACACCAGTCGAGGATAAAAGCAGTAAAAGGCAAGCACCACCTCGTTTAACTCCCAATCAAGTTCAAACAACAAATTCCGAAGATAAGTTGAATAAACGACAATTACCTCCTCGTTTAGTCGCACATACGGATGCAAATGCAATAGAAAATCAGCTGAAACCTTTGTTACAACATGTAGGTATGCTAAGTACTAGATCTGCTGCGAAAAATCTCTCTACAACACCTTTAATCACTCCTATTCCTCCACCGACAGAAAACACTTCACCAAAATCTCCAAGATCAAAAGTAAATAAACCCCCAGCAGGAGTTTTCGAACCGTCATCAAAATCTGATGAATTAATGAACATTGTAGCTATACCAACATCACCGATCAAATGTGTTGCTGCTGTTTTAAATAAAATATCAGACAGATTGAAAGGAATAGAGAAACAACCAGACGTGTTTGATAAAGCTTTAGTGAAAATAGACGAATCTCATAACGGCAGAAATAGACCCAAACGGTTAAACGAATCGTCGGGCGAAGAAGAAAGAAAATTGAAGAAACGTAAAGTTATTCGTGATATCCGTGTACACGTCACAAAATTAACGCCATCTGATTTGATTTTGAAAAAAGTAATCGGTACAGTTAAAGCTAAAGTGCGCAGAAGAAAAGCCATCAATCGTACAGGTTTTCCTGTAAAGAAGAAAAAGAAAAAGCGACCTTTAGAACCTTTGAGTTTAGTGATGAACAGTGACAACGTTATACCGAATATAATTATCGAAGACATAACTAAAGTCAAAGAACCTTCCATCGTTGCGCACGAAACAAAAGCAGAGAAAACGCAGGAGACTAAAGTGAAACAAGAAGTTACGGAATCGGAAAGACCGAGTAAAATTTCTAAGAAAATCGAACAGATCAAAACGGAGAAAATACAAAAGACTGAAAATGTTGAAAAATGTGATAAATATAAATTAGAGCTTAGGAAAAGCAGCCGAAGATTGATGGAGTTGAGGAAGAGGACGGAAGCGATGAAGAGGAGAAAGAGAAAACATAACGGTTCGTTGTTAAGGTCGAGGATCGCTTCACGAGATAGATCGCCTGCCCCGGTTAGCGAAGGATTAGTACAAATAGGTGTGGAGACGACACAACCCGAACTGAGATTACAACCGTTAAAGAGACTGAGAAAGACTCGTGAGGAAGCCTTGGAAAGGGAGGATAGGTAAGTTTGATAGGTAAAATATTTTACCATTGAGCCATAATGAAAATAGACGACCTATGATAAAGAGTAATGCTGTGTGTCTCTTGCACTCTCGGAAAATATACACTATGCATACCCCTAGTTAACAATTATTAAAAATCTAAGCTTTAGAACAAAATATTTCCCAATAACTCTTCGAGATACTGTTAATGGGGTGTCTTAAGATTACCTAAGAATTTTGCAACTCCCAAATTGCAATTTCTAATACAATTTTTTGATGTTAAAAATGATCATTTTTTGCATTTTTCAGAACCTAAACAATAACGATAAATTTTAGAGAAAAATTCAGGGTGGGTAGCGACAGGGAAAACCTGGAAAAGTCGGGGAATTTTACTTTTCTGGAAAAATCAGGGAAAGGTCAGGGTATTTTGGTTAAGGTCAGGGAAAAATAACATTTCTAAGGAAAATGGTTAAAAATAACTATTTAAAATCATAGATTAATACAATTTTTAATTGAGAAAATAATAATTAAAGATAAGATGAACTTCTAAATTAATCAATAAGAAAACTACGTTTTCTGATATGTAAAAACAATTATCGGCAAGTTTCGGGAGTGATTGTGGCAGCTTGTGCCAATGCACTTGCCGTGATATGATCTTGCAATTTTTCCCTAACTTACTGTTTTCGAATTTGGGTATCTTCATATCAATTAATTAAATATTCAATGCAAATCTGTACCGGTAGTTGGACTGCAAAAAAACAATTAGTTATCTCTTTTGTTATAATATAATAAAATATAATTTGAGTAATTAATTCATTGTTTAATTTAATTTATAGTCATAAATGTGTAATTTGCAACTGCTGGTGGTTGATACAGTACCATGGATAGTATTAAATATTTAACTGTTATAATATTATTGTGTTTATTTAAATATTTAATTAATTTCCTAAAAATTGTATTGCTCACCAATATAATTTTTTGATTGATTTACTAAAATAAAATTAGCATGGTTTTGTTTGTGCTTTTTCTAAGATTGGTTAGGGAAAAAAGTTATTTAGTCAGGGAAATGTCAGGGAAAAGTCAGGGAATTTCAAAAGGTCATATCACTAGTCACCCTGAAAATTGCAAGAGACGACTTTTGTTTAAAATGGTCCAAACTACCTAAAAAATGCTTAAAACATTTTTTACGACCGTTGCAACATGCGGATGTGTTATAACGGATTGTTTTTGTCAAAATCAAATGAGAAACAATTTTCTAGCGGGATTGAAGATAGGAGATTAAAGCCATAGCAGATTTACATATATCATTCATATTTTAAGTGGGAAAAGAGTTCTCAGCTCGTGTTTTCGTACTTCTTTTGGTTTGGCGTACTTCCTATATATTTTTTGGACACTTTTCACAGTTTATACAATACTTACCAGTTTTGTCCTTTCTTGAATTTTTTATTTAGGGTTACTTAATATTTTACCAAGAATATTCGCATTGAACAAAGCTACATTTAAATTTGAATATTTCGCTAAAAATGTTTTAACAATATTAGATAAAGGTGGAGCATTTGTTGTTTTAATCCATCGTTGTTTCCTACAAGAGCAGGCTACATCACGATTCCTTAATTCTTTAAAATTTTATTTTATATACCTTACACAGATAGTTTGAGAATAATTAATTAATTTGAATCTGTCTAATTTACCTAATTGTTACAGTGATGCTGACTCTACCAAGTCTCGCAAGAAACCTCCACCAAGATGGAGGAAGAAGTTCTTGAGTGCTGGACTCTTCTCTGACTGCTATAAGGAAGACGAGTAAGTCGAGCCTTAAATGTTTGAACCTAAATACAATAGTATTAAATAATTAGGACTGAATTTATTTTATAACTAAGAGATAGTGTCTATTAAGTAACTATTTTATTTTACCTTAATATTGAACGACAGATTAGTCGTGTTATAATCTTTATTCAATATACAACTGTGGTTTGGGTTTCTGCCTTTCTTTAGGTCATGAAATGTAAAAACACTCATGACACTATATTTGTTTACTACAAATGGAGGTCATTAATAAGTTTTAACATTCTATACATTTTTTTAGTAAAGTTCATGATTCCCAATAGAGTTCCACACCTGCCAACTCTCCCGATTTTAGCGAGAGACTCCTGATTTCTTTTACTCTTTCTACCGCTGATAAATCTTGTTATCTCCGCTTTTTACAAAAAGTTAATGTGTTAGGATAAATGATTTTTTTCACCTTCTTTACTTAAAAAAAATTTTAATTTTCTTTTCTTTTGTCGAAGAATAACGAAAACTTTAACTAGAAGTTTGAAAGTAGGCTGTACCCCACATTGGTTAAGATCACTAAAGACTTGAGTTTGGTCATTGACAGATAGACTTTATTTGAGTATTTCATACGAGTACACTATACGGTAGACACATATTGCACAGAACAGGGAATATCTATGATGGACTTGAATATCGATAATATTTGTGACTGACAACACCATATTCAAGATGGCTTGGTACATTGATTCATCACAGATTGATCCACTCTAATCTTCTGTTACATACTTTGATATTTCTGTAAAATTGTCTAATGTGAAAGTGTTTTGTGATTATTAGTGAATTATACTTCAACATAATTTGTTTGTGTGGCGTAAAATGCTACTATTCTTATGTTATTAAACTGCCGAAAAACTTATAACTTCTTTTCAGATGTCTTACGCCTATGAGTTTCCTAATATTATCGCTTTTAAAAAGTCGGATAAATTCGGGTTTTGTGTCAATTGCAGCTGTGATTTTTGTATTTCTCACGGTGACGGGGGAGATGTTTTGAAACATATTGAAACGACAAAACCATTTAGAGACAATACCCAAAATACATTATTTATATATAATTTAAAATATATGTTTTATTCCCGGATTGATAAGTGGTAGTAAATATGCTTCAAAATTGCTGAATTTTTGGTGAAAGGGTCCTTTTAAGATTTCCCAGATAAAGTATTTTTTTATTTTTCGATTCGACGTAAAATGGCGGCCTATTTGATTTAACCCAAAATGGCAACGTTAGATTGAGAAAATTGCATAATTTCTCACACCCATAAGCCCGAGTACAATTTGTGAGTTATAACATTCGAAAGCCAATTAAATTTACCCTATAATCCTGTGCAAAGGTATTTTTAGTACAGTTCCCGGAAGAAAGAAAAAATTTCTTAGGAATCTCCCAATAAATGATTTTTTACTATCCATGTATTATAAGGTAATTGTGCATTTTCTACCACTCATAAGCCCGAGTACAATTTGTGAGTTATATCATTTGAAAGACAATTAAATTTACTATAATCCTGTGCAAAGGTATTTTTGGTACAGTTCCCAGAACAAGGAACAAAATTTATAGGAATCTCTCGATAAATGATTTTTTCACTATCCATTTTAAAAAAATTCGGCTGTAGTAATGCAGCTTTTTTTATTAGTATATAGCCATGTAAGTAGCCTATCTAGACTATTTTATTTTTAGGTATTACTAGAAATTATTTTGTGTAGCAAATTTGACTTAATTGCTTAGTTGTTTTTCTCACTGATGGTGTTTTAGTTGGAAGTAGATGCAAACTGATATCACTCATGTTTGTATGATTAGTGGTGGTAGCATTGACCATCTGTTCTTCATGTATTTTTTTCTAAGTTCGTGCTGGTAACCTAAAACTGACCTCGTCAACAGGGTTACCTAATTTTGTAAATTTTTTGAATCTTGCACAATGTATAGTTGAAAGTATAAGAGTTTTAATTTTTTTCATGTCTGGTTGTGTATATCATGTTAGTGCTGTTATTATGTATGTAGGAAATAAATTTGTTACAGTAGAACCCCGATTATCCACGAGTGGATTACCCGCGTTGCAGCTTAACCGCGATCGCCAAAAAAATACAAATTAAACACGTAAAATAACCCAAAAGCGATACTACGGCGAACGAAGTTTAGCGAGCGACGGCCCATTATCTCGCGCTAGACTTTATTGATGTAAAAAAGGAGTAAAATGCAAAGAAACAAAAATCAATAAAGGACTTTTTTACTCCATGCTGATAGAGATTGATATTGAAAGTGCATTTTGATAACAGTAGTACTGTAGTAGTTATGTACTGGACTGTGTTTGTTTTGTTTTTGTTCTTTGTAAATATGTAAATAGTGTGTGTGAAACTATTAATTTTTTCCAACATATAAAGGTGCTTAATACTGTACATATTTAAATTAATTGTTATTACCTGAACCTTTTGTAAAGATTAATTAAGCACTTATTTTAGTTTTACGGTCATTTTGAACCATTTCTAGGGAATTTTAGGTTAATTTCGGATTATCCGCGATTTTGATTATACACGGAAGTTCAGCCACCCATTATCGCGGATAATCGGGAGTCTACTGTATTAATAATTGTTTCCTTTTAAAATTATAAATATACTTACAGTATTATTTAGGCCTAATTTTAGTATAAAATTAAATCATGGAAAAAACTATAAAAAAATACTCTTGAATATACAAATTTGAAAGTTGGCCGGTATGGAGTACTTTTCTTCATTTATTTTAAGTCTTGATTTTTATTTTTATGTTTTAAATATATTGTTAATCTGTTACTGTCATTGAACAATTGCTTGTAATTTTTAATTCTGTATACAAATATAATACAGATGTGAACTTTGATTTGTTTCCATGTTTTAACATATTTAAAAAATCTTTTACTAGTTGATAATTTATAACTCTTAGTAACATTAATTTTGGGTCATTATTTTTATAGAATACTTAATTTTTCAAATTCCAGGCCTAGAAGAAACACTGACGCAGGAAAGTCCCGGATGTTGTACAACCCTGGTGAACACAGACATGGTCTCTTGCCGCCTCCGTTCTACTGTGGAAAGTGGGTGCGACAACGGAGGGTAAACTTCCAGTTACCTCATGACCTATGGTGTGTAACCACTTGTGTTCTAACAGTTTATAGTAATCGGGTTTTGTTTGGTTGTAATTTCTAAGCCTTAAGAGTCAGGCCATGTGAGAAAATGTAGTAACTGAGTTTCTACGGTCAAGGGACGACAGGGAAATGGTAAGTAGTCGGGGAAAATTGTTTCACATCATTGAGTCTCCCGATGATGCAAAAACTGAGCTGTGTTTCTTTGCTGTGACTTGCTGTAACACAGACTGTTGAAGCAGTTTTTATCCATGAGTACATCTCCAGCAGTTTGTTAAAACTCTAAAAAACTATTTTTGACTAAATTTTTATATCCTTCTGTCCAAACTCAATGTTTATGGAATTAGAGGCCCAGCTCTTAACCCTCACAGTGGCAGACTGCCCAAAGTGACGTTCTCTCAGGCGCAAGATGCAGCTATTTCGACAATTAGCGAGAATTTGCATAAATTAGCTTTTTCAATTAATTAGTTCACTTAAAATCATCCAATCGTAATAAAACTGGCACTGTTGGAAAGCAAATGAATTAAACTTTAATTTATGTATTTAAAACTTTTTCGTAAAACGTATATTTACATACGTAATCATTGTTTCAAAATTGTAGACTGTCAAACAGCTGTCTTCCGTGCGTCATAGCGACGTTAAGAACGTAAAACTTCATTATTTTCAACGGTCTGCAACTCCTCACAGTTGTCAATTGTCACAAAGATCATCACAACATTGGATTCATCAGACTTTTATCTTTCAAGTGGTATTTTTAAATCATCTGTGACTACATTAGGTTATGAGATATAGAATTTAGAATAAAAGCTTGTCATTGGTCTAAGATTGGGCCAATAAGGAAACATTTTTTAAATCGATTTTTACTGTCAGAAATTGATTTATTCCTAAGATGTGTAATATACCGTTTTAAAGATAAAATTCCATAGTTTTAGTCTATGTGCAGTTCAAATAATTTAGTCATATTAGGTTGGTACAAACTGAACTGAGAAACAAGCGCTTTAGGAGTTTACGGTCGCCATTTTCCAAGCCGGTTACCTAGCAATTAGATGCAAGTATTTTTTCTCTTGATATTTTACTGAATTGAAAGTGTTTATAGTTTATAAAACTGTGTTATTTTGTGTTACAGTTGTAAATAAATAAGTGTAGAATGTGTTATTGTGTATTTTAGTGAAATTATGTTTATAAAGTAATGAAAATAGTGTGTTCTAAATAGTGAGTTATGTTTAAGTTTTTGCATATAGCCTAGGCTAAATAAATTGTATAAACTATTATTTTATAAACGTTTTATAGCCTAAATAATATTGATAAAATGGCAGATAGAGTAATTGAAAGGTTATCAGAAATTGATAAATTGATCATTTATTCTCTACAATTTGGTATATATAAAATATCATTTTGGAGTAAAAAATATATAGGCCTATTCGTTTTGAAAATAGTGAAATTTTATTAGCGTTTTTTGTAATTGGAACATAAATATTGCTATTTTCAATTAAAAATTTTTGAAATTGAAATATATTTTTACACATTTCTCTTAATAACTATTTTCTACAACTGTTGTATATCTTGAAAAAATTACAAAAATATTTCTTCAATATTATATAACTTTGTTTATAGGATTTTTGGTAAAAATCGTGATACGTTTACTCATTTTTGTTTGTTCTGATTAGAAAATGTAAGGTTTTTTGTAATTTCTAATCTTACAGTTCAATTCTATCATTTATTCTCTACAATTTGGTATATAAAATTTAATTTTGGAGTAAAAAATTTATAGGCCTATTCGTTTTGAAAACAGGCATATTTTATTAGCGTTTTTGTAGTTGGAACATAAAAATTGGTATTTGCAACTATACAATTTTGAAATTGAAATATATTTTTACACATTTATATTTAGAACTAAATTACTATTTTTTATGATTTTTTAGAACATTTTTTGATTTCTAAGCTAATAACTTTTACAATTTTAAAAGAAACTAATTTTTAGTGGCATATTTGAACTCTTTGAAGTTTTTTCTACAAGAAAGCTATGAAACACCTTTGGATTGGGGTTCATTTACTATTTTTGGCGAATTTTTAAAAATACGCTTGCAAAATGCTATAAACGGGCTTTTCAATTTTAGCTTTAACCATGCCTGTAACTGTTGTAGGGTTAAGGGGATAGGCTCTTTTATAAAAAATCATATTTGTTGAAATTATGTACTTTAATGAAAGTACTGGTATTAAATCAACGGTAAACTCTACAATATTAAATACATTTACTGGAGTGTCTCAGGGGCCGTATTGGCAGAGTTGGGACTAACGAATAGAAAAACTAACGAATAGAGTAACTAGTTAGTTTTTTGACTAACTTATAACTCTACTCGTTAGTTTTTTTTAGCATTAACTTCTAACTGTAACTAATTAGAAAAATGAGTAACGAATAGAAATTCTAACGAGTTAGATTTATAAGCAAAGGAATATTTTGAAAAGGACCATTTCGGTCAACAAAACAGCAGAAACTCGAACAATGGGTTTGTTTAGTCGGAGTTGGCTCGTTATGATTTCTCGGAATAGCGATAAGGAAAGTGTGCTCAACTCAAGGTTGTGTGAGGGGCTGGAAAAGAAAGGACAAGGGACTAGAATAGAATGTTGGGGAGAGGGGACGGGGTTGTTGGCTTTGTCACAAACAATCACGAGCACATTTTCTCTTTTTACTTTTAGATCACTCGGCGCATCAGCTATGTGTACTTTGGTTTTTGAGAGGGGTTGAGATGCACAATCAGTAGACCGGTTGTCGCCGTGGTACTAACTTACTTTTTGTTCTTTCAATATTGTACAATTAATTGCCTAAGTGGTGTGGAAAGTGTTTACTGTTTTGTAGAACTGTTTGTATTGCTGGCGTGTTGTTTATAGTTTAATTGAAATTTTGTTTATATAGTTTAAAGTTTAGATTGTTTAGTAGTAGGCCTTTAGTTTTATTTGTTAAAATGAATGAAGTTTTGTGGCCAAATTTGAGTAAACTGTTTACTCAAATTAACCGGGATAGCAACAGTAACAATGTTACGTTCAAGTGTCTTTTATGTTTGCCGAAGAACAAGCAAGTTAAAGCATCTGTTACATCGGCTTCCAATTTAAGGGCGCAATTTAATACTTTTAAATAAATAGTTAATACTTACAACTTTATGGCGGTAGGTAACTTTACTATTATAGAAATAGAACACGTAAATAAATGTCAAACTATTTAGTGTTGACTTTTTTTAGGGCGTAGAGTGTTTGAAAAGTCTTCAAACCAATTTATAGAGATCTCTGATCTTATAAAATATTTTTTAAAATCATGGTTTCTTATATATTTATTATTATATATTTCTAATATATATATAATTATATTAATGGGATATGAGTAGAAATAAATTATAAAAAATCTACATAAAGGCCTACCTATTATATTTTCTTAGTTTAAAATTGTATCTAAGCCCTTTTAAATTTATAT
>JAGFPH010000361.1:457657-470293 GCA_018207615.1 Philaenus spumarius
GCTTTGTGATGCGCATAGAGTGATTGCCTAACCCTGATCCTGATCGCGTCACAGTACAAATTTTAAAACGTCTTATTATCATTTAATCTTTAACTTCATAGTAAGCCCTTATACATTTAATAGATGCGGACCATTCTTACAAAAATATCCAGAAAACCTAAATATTTGATATAACTGTAAAAAAAGGCCACCTTCTTAATGCACTCGAGCAATTTGAAATATATAAGGCCACAAGAACACAACAGGACCTTCTTTTGAATAACAAAATACACTATAGTTTAAACAAAATATTCAATACAATTATCTCTAATCAAACACCGATGGATCATGCTGATTTGATAAACTCAAACATTGTGAGTGCAGACCATCCCCTTGTGTTTTATTGTGTGGTGCGTATTTATTAATGTAATCGTGTTTTAAGTGATCTGACTGAAATCACAGATGTCAAATCCTGTTATCAAGTAAAACCATTATTAATAGGGAAATAAACTTTAGTAATTACTATACTGGAAGTTAGAAGTACAAAAATGTTTGAATTTCATATGTTTACTCAATATTTATCATTACAGTAGAACCTCGATAATTCGAGTCGCAGTAGTTCGAGGCTACTGACAGCTTTTTTGACTATTTTAAAACTTTTAAAACATCGATTATAGCGCGGTTTTGAAATTACTTTGTTACCGTCACCCCATTGTACGTTTAAAATGCCAACTATTCTCTTGCATTCACTTGGTGGGCTTGGCGACACACCACAACTCGTAGGTAGGTAATGAGTGAACATCGGGTCTCGCCGACACCGCTTATCTCATGTCAGCTCAGACATACACCAAATACTTGACTGTCTGCCCCTCTTATTATTCTAAAAAATAGTTCTATTTCAATAGTAAACTGTCAGTTCCCATGGAAGTACGCCGGCTACGCATATCAGTGTTGTGTAACATTATAGATTAGTGACTGCATTTTTTAGTGTTTTTTGTTAAAAGTGTTTTAGTTTTATAAGTTTTAATTTTGATTGTGTTTTTGTAACGATGAGTGTAAAACGTAACAGAAAGTTTGTGCCAATAAAAATTTAATTAAAGGCCTTGAAAAGACTAGAATGGTGAAACCATGAAGAAACTTGAAGCAGAGTACGGTGCGGTGTCAGTGAAGTATCTGTAGGGGAATGATACCGTAATCAAAACTTTTTCTGCTATTAAATGTTCTAATATTCGACTAATTAAAACATTAAAAAATATAGTATTCTTTATTTTGTCCATTTCTCCGCGTATTCCGAGTTTTTTATAGTTTGAGGTACAGTTAGCCCCAATTAGCTCGAATTATCGAGGTTCTACTGTACTAATATTCCATCTTCTTTGCCCTTTCCCCACTCTTTTCCTCATAGTGTCAAGGTACAAATTGCTTTGCCCTTTCCCACTCTTTTCCTCATAGTGTCAAGGTACAAATTGCTTTGCCCTTTCCCACTCTTTTCCTCATAGTGTCAAGGTACAAATTGCTTTGCCTTTTTCCCACTCTTTTCCTCATAGTGTCAAGGTACAAATTGCTTTGCCCTTTCCCACTCTTTTCTTCATAGTGTCAAGGTAAAAATTGCTTTGCCCTTTTCCCACTATTTCCTCATAGTGTCAAGGTACAAATTGCTTTGCCCTTTCCCACTCTTTTCCTCATAGTGTCAAGGTACAAATTGCTTTGCCTTTTTCCCACTCTTTTCCTCATAGTGTCAAGGTACAAATTGCTTTGCCCTTTCCCCACTCTTTTCCTCATAGTGTCAAGGTACAAATTGCTTTGCCCTTTCCCCACTCTTTTCTTCATAGTGTCAAGTTACAAATTGTTTTGCCCTTTCCCCACTCTTTTCCTCATAGTATCAAGGTACAAATTGCTTTGCCCTTTCCCCACTCTTTTCCTCATAGTGTCAAGATACAAATTGTTAATTTGCGTACAAATAAATTCTAATTAATTAATTTGAAAATCTAGTTTAATTTTGTTAGTTTACAAACACAATTGGTGGAATTTTGACCACAGGAGAACCTAGTTTTATAATGAAAATTTGATAAATAAATAAACTTGATTTAAAATTTGTTGTTTAGGGTTGGGGAGTGAAAACCAAATATAGGATAAAGTGTGGAGAGTTCATCTTGGAGTATGTCGGCGAGGTGGTGAGCGAAAGAGAGTTTAAGAACAGGATGGCCTCGAGATACCAACACGATACTCATCATTACTGTTTGAACCTTGACGGAGGCTTAGTTATCGATGGTCACCGGATGGGAGGAGACGGTGAGTGTTGTTTAGCAATGCAATTGTAAAGTAGAACGTACATATATTAGTGAAGGGGGATATTTGTCTGTAGTATATTGTAACCTTGAGCTATTTGTTGTTGGGCATACACAAAAAAGTGCAACACCTAATACAGTAATTATATTAATTCATAATCGTAATTTAAAAGATAGTTTGATAGTTGTTATTACAAGTAATTAATGTTCCCACTTACTAGGCTTAAGAATTATAAACTTTTTGTGAATTAATCTAATTTAAAGCTTCACAAACGGGTAAATCCTCGAATATTTACGAGGTTTATTGAAAAATTAACTCAAATTTTCTTCTTCTTTTTTGTTGTTGTTGAAAGAAATACAGTAGACTCTCTCTATAACGATATTGAAGGGACCAAACGATTTCATCGTTATAGAGAGAGATCGTTATAAAGAGAGACTAATAACGAAACTGATTTTAAAAATGATGTACAGCTCAGTAATGCAGGTTTATTAATAAGACTCTGTAGAATAATAACATACAGTATATATTTTTAAACAGTACAGTAATTATCATTACAATGTCAAATTGATAAACTAAACCAATAAAATTATGACCAATATGCTATATGGATACACAAAAACTAAAGAGTATTTTCTATTACTCTAATCAAAGACACTTTTTGTTCAACAGTAAGCACTTTACGTTTTTTTGAAAGCATGTTGTTTTCACACACACAAAAAACAAACATACACACAAATGTAACCGCTAAAAGCGCTAAGAACAACTGACAGCCGAGATCCGATGTGAACAGCCAGACAGTGCGTGGCGAACTGAACTCCCGCCACTCCAGTCTCGACAATGCATAGGCAGCCGCTCAAGGTCAGACGTCAAATCACAATAGAAAAAACGGAATGCTCTCGTGACGCGCCTGGATCAGAAAACAAAAGACGTTGGTCGTTGAACTAGTGAGTCGGTTACCGCGATTATTAAGAAAGTAGCCAAATCTTGAACTGAAAATATCGTTATAGAGAGTGAGCGATATCGTTATTTAGAGAGAATAAATACATTGGCCTTATGGCAGACCAAACAAACTTTTACAAATCCATCGTTATAGAGGAATTATCGTTATAGGGAGAATCGTTATAAAGAGAGACTACTGTATATTTATTTGTCTACAATGATTGTTTCACGCAAACAGCGTTGAACTTGTAGGTAGTATTCCTTATCGATTGTGTGACCATGTGGCAAGAACTCATGGTGCTCTATGCCGTTAAAATCAAAGAACACAGTGAGCATAATGTTTACATTCGCTTGTCGAATTTTTTCGGTCTCGACGAGCGAGCCTTAGTTTTGACGTCATACCCGTAAACCCATGCTTTTCATCACCTGTTATGACGTTTCAGTAGTTATGCATCGTTCTTGACTTCATTTACCTGTAGCTACTTCTGAGCAACTTCCATTTGCCGCTGTATTAGTTCGAAATTCAACAATTTTTGAACAAATTTTACTGCCACACGTCACAAAATAATTATCCAAATTATTTAACGGTCAATTGATATGCCAACATTATCAGCACTTCTCTGATTGTGGTTCGGCCATCGTTCATAATAATTTCTTTCACGTTTTTATCAGTAGTTGATGTGCCGGAGCGTTCAGGGCGCTCGTCATCTTCAACGTCTTCACAGACTTCTTGGAAACGCTTATACCACTTGCGTTTCCTCGCCTTGTTTTAAGACTCACCAAAAGCAATTTTTAAACACTACCGGACTTTATTCCACTATAGGAAAATTTAATGCAAATTCCCAGATCCATTTTTTAAAGAAATTAATAAAAGCAGTCATACCAAAACACATGTAACCTCTTTAACAGACAACATCACATTTGGCTAACAATGTACATATACTTTTCAGATATGTTTACCAACATAATAACGAAAAAAATTCATGATTCGTACTAATGAAACTTGCAATATTTCCTGTAACTTTTTGAACAAACCTCGTATGTTTTATATGATATTTTTTTGTTATTTTGGTAGGAGAAACGCATGTGAAAAGTGACGTAGTCTTTCTGAAGCACACTTTATATTAGTATTTATTTTTAGACGGTTTGAAGTTGAAATTTTGTTTGAAGATTAAATCAATGGTTTCAGGTCGTTTTGTGAACCACTCTTGCGAGCCTAACTGTGAGATGCAGAAGTGGAGTGTGAATGGATTGTTCCGTATGGCATTGTTTGCTCTCAGAGACATTCAACCTCACGAAGAACTCACTTATGACTATAACTTTGCTCTGTTTAACCCTACAGAAGGACAGGTAGGTCTTAGCAACACTTTATGTAATAGTCATGTTCTAGACATTGTGTGTAAGTCTGATTCTAACTGTGAGATGCAGAAGTGGAGTGTGAATGGATTGTTCTGTATGGCATTGTTTGCTCTCAGAGACATTCAACCTCACGAAGAACTCACTTATGACTATAACTTTGCTCTGTTTAACCCTACAGAAGGACATTTAGGTCTTAGAAACACTTTATGTAATAGTCATGTTCTTCTAGACATTGTGTGTAAGTCTGATTCTAACCATGAGATGCAGAAGTGGAGTGTGAATGGATTGTTCCGTATGGCATTGTATGCTCTCAGAGACATTCAACCTCACGAAGAACTCACTTATGACTATAACTTTGCTCTGTTTAACCCTACAGAATGACAGGTAGGTCTTAGCAACACTTTATGTAATAGTCATGTTCTTCTAGTCATTGTGTGTAAGTCTGATTCTAACTGTGAGATGCAGAAGTGGAGTGTGAATGGATTGTTCCGTATGGCATTGTATGCTCTCAGAGACATTCAACCTCACGAAGAACTCACTTATGACTATAACTTTGCTCTGTTTAACCCTACAGAAGGACAGGTAGATCTTAGCAACACTTTATGTAATAGTCATGTTCTAGACATTGTGTATAAGTCTGATTCTAACTGTGAGATGCAGAAGTGGAGTGTGAATGGATTGTTCTGTATGACATTGTTTGCTCTCAGAGACATTCAACCTCATGAAGAACTCGCTTATGACTATAACTTTGCTCTGTTTAACCCTACAGAATGACAGGTAGGTCTTAGCAACACTTTATGTAATAGTCATGTTCTAGACATTGTGTATAAGTCTGATTGAAGTTGGTCCCTGGGAACTGGCATAGGGTTATGGAAACATGTAAAGTTGGCAACAACTTAACCTAACCAAACCGAGGGTGTTGTAAGGTTGCTATATACAACTACCTAAAAAGTTTGGTAGACAAAATGCACTTTGTTGTGGATGTGCTGGATTCAAATTCACGGATTATTTATTTATTTGGCCAGCTTCCCTTAGATTACTTAGTTTTGCATTACCAGCAACGTAGGAATTGTCAACAACTTACATCAATAACAAATTAACAAAACCAAAAAAGTACAGAAAAAGAGTCTCAGACACCTCTAAACTACACAAACTCCTCAACTGAGTAAACTCATTGCTCTGTTAAAAATGCATTTAATTTTTTCTTAAAATTGGTGCAACTTAAGCTATATTTTATATCAGACTGTAATTTGTACTAAACATAATGTAATGAACAAATCTGTATAAACGGTCTGAAACCTATAAATAAAATTTAAACTTGAACTGGACTTATGAGAAATAACATTATATAAATAAAAAACAGAACACAGTTTCTCATAAAAAAAGTTTAATAATTCAAACGCTTTTCGATGACCAGGTCATTTTAAGTCCGATTTGGTTCAAATTAATATATTGCGTACACACAGACAGCTGTTCAACGCCTTCGTGAGTAGACAGACCTATTTCCCAAATTGTTGGTTGAAACCCTAAAACATAGGCATATAAACTTAATTTTGGAAATTTGCTCAACTCACGTCAGCGGTCCAGCTGCGTGGTCGATTTATTATTTGACATGCTATAGTCATGTCATCATATGTTATTTTGTTATCCTTTTATATATATTCATGTTTTCCCCTTTAGTCACTATCCCCATTACAATCATTAAGTTACTCTTCTCCCATTGGTCGTTACATGTTTAAACGATCCCCCCTACTAAGACTCTGCCTATATATAGTTAAGAACCATGTTACCAAATTAATTATAAGTTTGTAACCATCACTGATGATGATGGCCTGGTCATCGAAACGCGTTTGAATTATTAAATGTTTTTTATGAGAAACTGTGTTCTGTTTTTTATTTATATAGCGTGAAACCTGTTCCCATTTTATATTTATTCAGCTTGTCTTATTTCCAAAGTGAAGCTGATAGATTTAAAAATAAGGTTTTGCTTTTCATTTTCTTTTTAGCGAATTTTCATAGGAAAGATGAGCTATTGCATTGACTCTAATAGTGAGAGCTAAGGTCGGAAGTAATCAATGAGCTCCTGTCATTGCCCCAGAATACGTTTTGTGGTTTCTTTAAAGTGCTTTATATATTTGTTGTAAAAACAGCCGCATTTTATATCCGATTTGATACACTTGTTGGTTTTTTAAGTCGCTCAAAAGAGTTTGCTAGCGAAAAAATTTAACAACCGGAGGCACATTTTTTTTTACCAGAAGTAAACACTTTTTGAAATTTTTCGTACCAGAAGGAAACGTTTTTTAGGTTTATCTAAAAAAATATGTATCGGAGATTATTCTGCACGTTTTGTTTTTTTACACGTGTTTTTGTCTGGTTCTCCCAAAATTGATCAAAACTTAAAATACCTAAAACGTACCCAGTTCAAATCATCGTTTCAAAATTATCCTTGAACTAAACAAGTTACAACTATTGCTACCAGTTGTATGAAGTAAGTAAAACACATTTGCGACTGTTGTTTACCAGATTGAGGGTTATGTACTATTTATAAGCCAAGATCGTATTTAAGTGAGTAAAAATGATTTCAGAGATGCAAATGTGGTTCGACAAACTGTCGCGGAGTTATCGGAGGAAAATCCCAACGTGTTGTCATCAACAACGGGTCCGTCTCGGCGTTGATAAGCAGCATCGAAGAGAAATCAATGCCCAGCGGAAGGTTAAGGAAGAACGCAAGGAAAGCAACGAGTGGCAAGAAGTTACCTACAAAGTCCAGCAAGGATAAGGAGAACAAGAATGTACCTGTTAAGGAAAGCATCGTGGCCAACATGAGTGCCCTAGCATCTGTAGCCGCTAGACTGAGTCATCTAACTCCTATGAAACCAATGTCCCATCAGCAGAGGTGTTTTGTACAGCTGCATCATGTTTTCATGTTGAGGAACTTGGAAAAGGTAAGGATCTGTGATTCAAATACAATAAAATTAACTGATATAAGAGCGATTGTACGTACAACATAAATGTCCGTGAGTAACAAATTAGTATAGCACATGCGCGTGGTTACATTGTTTGGTTCCGTAAATCAGCTGTATTACTTTGCCAACTATGTGAACCATTTAAGGTTATATTTACAACTTTTAGGTTAAGTTTTGTGTTAATATAATAACGTACATTGATACATCTGACTAGCATACAAAATTCCACACAAAACCAAGCCTAGAATTTACTTTTTACATCATCAATAAAAAGTAATGCTAAAAACCTTTGAGTGGAATCTTCGATAATAATTTTTTAATTTAGTCGAACTAATTACGGCGAATAAATCAAACCATGCGCAAGTGCTATATTACTCTTTTGTTCACCTGATGTATTAGTCTCTGTACATAATTTACCATGTTGAAAATCCTTAAAGGCAAGACCCGCTTATTGAAGTTTGTTGCCTATAGGCCGAAGTTATTTCGTCTGAAGAACAAAGTAATCAAAAAGAATTATTGTTACATAATATACATTTTCAACGACTTCTAACCTCAAAACATGTAACAGCCTACATTAGTTTTATATAAATTTGAAAATCCCTACACAATTCAACGTGAGTAGGCACATTAAATTTAATATTTTGTTATTCCTAAAAATATATTACACTATAATATAATCCTTATTATAATTGTACACATTTACTGAGTTAAAAGTCCCCGCTGCATAGTTAGATAGGCTTATATAAAGTTGATTGTTTTTAAATATATGTGTATCTAATTAACCTGCCTGTGATTTTTGACGGGTGCTTACTACTTATAAATAAATCTACAATTTATCATCATGTTTCCTAGTTTGTAGTATTTGATTTACAGAATTTTTTGTTTTTAGAATCCATTTCAGCTCACGAATCGGTGATATAATTAAAACTTGTTATACGTCAACTGATCCAATTTTTTAAATTTATGTTGTCTTTTGTCTATTGCAATTTCATCATAGAGACATTAGAAGTATTAACACACAAAACACAACAGTAGCACAAACATAAGTTTCTGAGGACAAACCATAGAGGAATACGAGATATATAAAGCCAAAAAGTGTGATTCCACACACTTACTAAATGACCAACTCGCATTCTATTGTTGTTTGACATACTAATTGAGAGGCCTGCCCACCTTAAACCATCATAGATAATACATATGAACCGAATTTCAACTCAGTTACTTCCGAATAGTCAAACGTGTACGTCATCGAACGTAACTACATATTAATGAACAATATTATTCTTTAACGATCTCCACCGGAGTGAAACTTATGTTTGTGCTAGTGTTGTGTTTTGTGTATTAATGCTTCTAATGTCTCTATGATGGTCGAATTGGCTGAAATTGCAATAGACAAATAAGGTAAAACAACATAAATTTAAAAAATTAGATCAGTTGACGTATAATAAGTTTGAATTTTTTGTTGTTTTTTCAATAAAAATGGACTTGAAAAATATTAAATTTGTATTTTGCTAACTTTATTTATTTACATTTTCTATAAATATTACTATGACAAATTTTTTTTACTGGCAATTTTGAATAAGGTTATTGCAGTCCAAACTTAACAATCATGCTTTTCGACCCAATCTTTAAAATTTCAACCCAGGTTTCTCGTAAATTACTGTAGACGCAGTTCTGGTAATTCTTTTATTTAATTTTCTAGATTAAAAATGACCAAAAACTTAATTTACCCACTAATTTTTGATTATTTAAATTAGGGATAGAAACCTTATTTATTCAACTTTATGGATCGGAAATCGTGTTAGCAAATTCCAAGACCTGTAAATCCGTAACGATGCGTTTTCAGACTATATGTACCTATGTACTATGTTCTATATGTACCTATTACCTTAGTGATTCTGTAATGAGGGGAGGTAATGCAGGGGGTGGTCATATTGGTCAAAATAAAGAAAAACACTAGGACAGTAACTGATTTAGTTGAAATTTTACACGTTACACATCACTGTGAAAACCTAGTTTGAAGAAAATAATCAACTTTTTCCCTAAAATCGGTTTAAACATTTGATAAATCAAAAACAGTAAATTTTTACAAAAAACTTCAAGAGTATTTTTTTTCGCCCGTTTTGTTATCCATCGAATTGTGCAGCTGTTAAAAATATCAAACAAAGGGTAACTCTAAAACTGTCCATTAGTTTGACGGGCTCAACCTCCATAGCAACAAAGTGTAGACGATAATTAATTTGCACTACCAATTAATTAAGTTGGACGTTGTTTTACTGTTATCCTTTGTCCGATAGTTTTGACAGCTATATTTACAAAAATGTATTGTTTTTGAGTTGTTTTAATTTAAAAAGTTTAAATGGCCGCCATTTTGAAATGGATTGTTCGAAAAAATTTATTGTTCTTTTCAATCTACGTCTTTAAGTTGATGAGTAACATGTAAAATTTCAGCTCAGTCGGTTCAAATGTTTCCTGTCATTTGTTTATAGAAAGTTTTCTTTATTTCAACCAATATGACACCACCCCTTGAAAAATTTGAATTGATTACAGGATCATCCTGTATAGCCTATATATGAACATTTTCCATTGTTTTGACGAGAGAAATAATTTTGTGACTTATGGGAGATTCCTCTTGAAACAACCTACTATATAGTTGAGTCACTGTAGTGTATAAGGGTATGGATAATTTAAAATCATACAGTAAATCGGCTGCAAACCAGTAACAGGAGATTTAACAATAAATTCTTTTTTTTTAGGTTAAACAGCTACGAGAACGTTTAAAACAAGCTGTCCGCGGAGGCACTTCAACAACAACAGAGCCTGTGACGACAGCACCGCCTACTAGCACGCCTGTAGTCAATCAAGCGGACGTGTTCTTAACACAGTTAAACGCATTGTCAACACCTAGAAACATACGTACACGTAGACTGGCTCAGGCTCAAGAGAATCCTGAGATGACAAAAACTGCTCGGCTGGCCAATATATTTAGAAATCTCTACACGGCTGTTCTACAAGCTAAAGGTTAGATTGATGTTTTATTGAACATATTTGTCTTAGTTCATTTATATTTTTATTTAAAATCACAAATTTTGAAAGTATCTAACTTCTGTATATTTTGTGCTTGTTGACACTATTTCTTTCAAAACCTTGTACATGTGGTCCTCGGTTCACCAGTCTCTGGTTTCACATACTCTCACTTAGCAAATAAAACTGCTTAATAATATTCTTTCTGGTTCCAATGCGTTAAGGCGGGAATTTCGCATCGACTACACATACGAAAGTCAAGATTTGTTGTCTAAGGTCGCCGTTTTTTTTTCCTGCCTGAAATTGAATTTCCCACACCCCATAGTTTGTACTGTACCATACGAATCGCTCATGTAAACCGTGTGGCAACGCTGATTCAAAGTTCAAATCTATTTCAAGATTTGGTTCAATTCAAGAACTAGTTCAATTGATCGATACACATAATAAATAGTAGAGATTCTACTGATCGTAATAAACCAGTTAGTAAACTATTACCTAGCCAATTAACTTTTCTTATACCTGAGAGGGGAGAAACAAATCTTTTGTAACATGAATCCGGATTATTAAATTTGTTCAGTTTCACGAACTGTTTCTATTTATTTAATGACATGTTTTCTGTGTTATAATTTTCTTTAAGTATCTAACTAGTTCGATTCAAGATTTTAACATCTGTACATTTTTGTAAGACGTCAATCTATATTTTGATTTGCTTGAAAACAAGGTCGCCAAATTTCTTTTTGAAGTTCCATAAAAGGCCCCAAAAAGTGAAGAAATTCAATTTTTATGATGTAGCAAACACCCTGGACTAATACAATGTTTACGGCAAAACTCCTAGAGATAGCATCACCATTGTACAAAAACAAAACCACCTAAATACACAAAACAGACAGTAGAGAAACCATTCCATCTCTCTATAGAGCTTTTATATAAAAAACTCTAAGGGTCTATAAAGACAATACCGCCTATCTGTAATTCGTTATGATCCAATACTGCCTATCTGCAACAGGATAAAGAACCAAAACCATCTAACTGTCATAGTAAATTAGCTTATATTTCTTTTATTCGATAGCAAAAGTATACAAATGTTGTTTTTAAAGTTAAAATAGCATTATATTAAATACACATTATATAGTCTCGAAAATAAATGGTTTTTGTACCTGTTGTAAAGTTTCCGGAATGTTAGGCCATATTGTTAGCTAGCAATGATATAAGACAAGAGGTTTCTCTAATAGTTTACATAACAAGTTTCCTGACAAGCAATAGTTATTACAATCATGTAAACAATATCTTATAAGTAGAATAAACGCGCATGTTGCCATCTTCAGAGATACGCGAGCAACAACTATTTATAGTAAATGAACTAAAAACTAATCTTACTCAAAACCGTACATTTTAACAAAAAATGTCAATACACCTTTTTTGTAGCCCTTTTGATTCCCTTTGTGATAGTATAACTGTCAAAACAATCGGATGAAGGATAATAGGTAAGTTAAAGATAATGACAGTAAATGTACATACAATATTGCTTTGTTTACTGTGTTGGTATAGGATGCCGTGTTGAATAAACCAATTATTACACATAACTTAGCTATTATCCTTCATCCGATCGTTTTGACAGTTGCACCATCCGATAGGGAATCAAAAAGGCTACAAAAAGGTGCCATTTTTTGTTAAAATAAACGGTTTTTGAGTAATTCAGGTTTGAAATTTTCAAACAGTCGGGAATTTGAAAAGCATAATTGGATTTAATTGCTTATTTTTCTTGAGATATATCATTGTTAGGTTAAACTTCATGCCAAGTTTGAACTCAATCAGCCAAACCGTTCTCTAAATAGGAATTATTTTGTACAAAAAACAAAGTGGTGGATATCTAGAAAACAAAGTGATTTCGGGTCTGTGTTTATATGGACTTTTTTTCTTATTTTGACTCATAGAACCATTCGCCAAGTTTGGCACTTTACTTATGGGACGCCCTGTATGTACTTGAAAATGCATGTTTTTTTTGTCCCTCCTGTAAAGTTACCGGAATGTTGGTTATTGTTAGCTAAGCGACAATATACAGTATTTAGAACAGTGAAAGGGT
>JAGFPH010000361.1:470303-511911 GCA_018207615.1 Philaenus spumarius
TAGTTGATTGTTCAAAAATACCTACAATACATATTTCATAAATAACCAAGCAAATAAGACGTTATTGCAACTCATTTTATTGTATGTACTGTACATACATAAGCAAACAAACACCAAAAAATTAATCATTTTAACTTACATAAACTTTGTAAACTTAATTTATATATACAAGAACTTTTGTTCTCACGAAATTCAGGAAAGGTTCCGACAAAGGAACAGACGAAGAAAGAGAAACAAAGAATGCCGCTTTGTTAATTGATTCTAAGAAAAAATTACAGTTGCCGCGGAAGCAAGATTTGATTCCTCTCTTGCTTCCGCGGCAACTGTATTTTTTCTTTGCATCAATTGACAAAGCGGCATCCTTTGTTTCTTTTTTACGCCCCTGTTCCCCTGCCACAACACTCCCTGTTCCCTTGCCGCATACCTAACGTTGCGTCACCCCCCTTTATTTTCTAGGAAATGTCCGTCAAACAATCAATGTTTGAGACTTCGGCCAGTTAATATATTTGACTCTGTTGTTCCTTGGGATAGGCCGGTTAATCCGAGGACCGGTTGATCCGAGGCCGGTTAAGAGGGGTTCTACTGTATGTTGGTTAGTGATATCTTGAGTCAGGTCAATCCACCCACTAGCACAAGTGTTACAAAAACTAATTATCATCTAAAAAGTGTCATGAGTTTTACAATCAAGAATATGCTAAAATATAATTGGCATTACTGACACTGTTGCCCTAAAAGTAAGCACAGCAAGGCTGGTTGGCTATGTGCTGTAGGTTGATCGTGTGAACAAAATAAACTTTCAATAACGTAAATAAAATACTCTTAAACAATTTGTAAATATAATTTGTGTTTGTATTAACAGACGAAAGCGGAGAAATGTTAGCTGCTCCGTTCATCAACTTGCCGTCAAAAAGAAAACTTCCTGCTTATTATCAGAGGGTTAGCGAACCGATAGATTTAACAACTGTCGAGCAAAATATCGTTACTGGTGTTTACAAGACGGTTGAATCGTTTGACCAAGATATAAGTCGTATTTTCACCAACAACGTGAAGTTCCACGGCCGTACAACAGATTTGGGCATCGCTGCGACTCGTTTAAGGAAGATATACAATATCGCAAAATTAGATTATGTCGCAGAGTTGGAGGAGATCTTGGGAGAGAGTCCGCCGGCTTCTTTTATACCCGAGTTGGAAGATCCAGGTAATGAAAGTGTTTATTGTTGGGCTTAGGGTTTTGTGTCTTTGACTTTAAATACAGAAATAATTTGATAAATTAAAATATAACCCAGTCGACCGTTTTCATGCAACTTCTTTGTAAAGCATCGTGTGTTTGAATGTGATGTCTGTTTCTTGTTGTTGCCTTAATGATAAACGGTACCAGGAAATGGCACATACTTTCTCACAAACATATTTAAATTATTAAACAGATTCACTGTGACTTCATAGTTGTAGGTGGGGTAGGAGAGGTGATTTATTAAAGTAGGAGATTAAATAATAAATATTATTAATATCTAGAGAGAAAACTATTCGATCGATTTCGAACAAATTTGCACCAAACACGTCAATTAGGCCTGTATAGATGCACGAAAATATGTTTTGAAAAACAACCCCCTTTATGGCCAAAAAATCCCCAAAAATCAGTTATTATTATTAACTAAACGAGAATTTTTAGAAAGATCCGATTTTTTTTTGCATATGGTAAGGCTACAAATAAGCCAAATTTTATCAAAGTCGTTACAGCCGTTTTTTTTATAAAAAAATAATAACTGATTTTTTGGGGTTTTGCCAAAAAGGGGGTTATTTTTTAAAACCGTTTTTCGTGCATCTATACAGGCCTACTTGACATGTCTGGTGCACATTTGTTTGAAATCGATCCAATAGTTTTTGCTCTAGCTTTGTATACATACAGACATACATTTTGTAAAAACCACTTTGTTGGACTCAGGGGTCCCAAAACAGATATTTCCACAAAAATCTCAACATCGATTTTTTTTGAGATCACTATACTTTCTCTATACTATAGTACGGTATAGTGAGAAAGTAAAAACCTCTAGACGTCTGTGTAATTCAATCCATGTACTTGTCAGGGTTATTACAAAAAAATTGTCATTGGACTTGTAAAAAAGTCAAGAAAAATTTGTTCATATCAAAACTCCGATGTCGCAAAACTGAAGTCTTTCTTTGCTCCAACTTGCTGTAACGCAAGCTGCTGAAGCAGATTTGTTTTTGTTATAACATCTCCAAACATCTAAAAAGTTGCTTATTTTGATATTTCCACAGGCGATGATAACCACCTAGGTTTTTTGCCTTAAAAAAAAAAAAAAAAAAAAAAAAAAAAACAACCTTGATATTTCCAAATAAGGTTATTTGAGATTAAAATAAACAAAATTTTAGGTTTTTATTTTCAAATAAAATATTTTTTATAAAACATTATTTATGATAATAAGCATTAATTTATGTTGAAGAGAGCCTAGTTATTTCTGGTAAAATCTAAAACTTGAATTTTAGTACTGAGTGAGGCTGGTGATTAAAGGAATTGTATTGCATGTTCAGTTAAATGGATATTTGCCGAATGTTTACTAACTTACACACTTTAACGTTTTCAGGCGGAGAAGAAGAAGATGTGATACGCTGCATATGCGGTATGTTTAGAGATGAAGGTCTGATGATTCAGTGCGAACGTTGTCTAGTTTGGCAACACTGTGACTGTATCAAAGCTGATACTGACGTGGAACATTATCTGTGCGAACGTTGTTCTCCGAGGAAAGTGGACTTGGAGATACCTTTAGAAATAGTACCTGACTACGCTACGGAGGGGCAGAAACATTTTATGACTCTATTAAGAGGGGACTTGCAACTAAGGCAAGGTATGTAGCTTTCTGGTCGGTTACCAGCATTATTTCTTGCTTTTTAGGCAAACTATTTTTTTACAAGTACCATTATTTTTTGCATGTATGTATGCACACTTGTGGGCAGGAGCTGAAACAAAAATTATAATATTAATATGAGAACAACGAAAATTAAAGTGAGTATTTCATTATGAAAGGATAGGAACTTATATCATTCAAAAGGTACTGTGGCATAGAGTGCACAAAAAGCCATGTTGTCGTTAAACCCCGTAAAATAAAATAAACTAGGCCTAACCTAAAATTGTGTTGCTAAGCTGGTTGCGAATCGTCTGTTTTATCTGTTATTCTATACAGTTGGTTGCTATGGTAATGAATATAAAAATGTATTTTTGTAGGGCATGTCTTTATAGTTTTCATACACACTTGTTTTTCCATACAAAATGCTTCAAACTATTAAATTAAATCATTTTGATCATATTCATGGTTGTATGAGCTATGAATATCCCTCTGCCTTAATATTTAAAAAAATATATGCAAACAAATACTTAGTGTTGTTTCTATTTCTTTCAAATTGAATTATCCATTAATAAGTGGAAATTCAAAAGGTCGCCTTGCCACTATAAAGGCGAGGCTAAGAAATAAAAGTGATATCTTTGTTCCAAAACCCAAGTTAACAATATTTATGAATATTTTTAAAATATTTAGTTTTTATAAACCCATATTTTGTTTATAAATTACCAACTGACATTAAATTCTGTACGCATTTTAATAAATACTTTAATTTTACTTTTTTGGGCACTTACAGCTCTCAGTCCTTTATTTTTCTTTTTTATTCCCTGGTGATGTACATTTCGCCTTTTCTATTCAGGCATTATCAAACCTACACTACACTAGTACTTTACATTTGTTAATACGCGTCAAGTTTTTAAAATGAAACACTTATACAAAACATTCACAAACAACATGTAAAAAATGTAAAGTATAGGTAGTACCATTTAGGATGGCGCGTGGTTTGCGCAGAAGCAGTAATGCCCTTCTCCCTCCAACACCAGTCTTTGTCGTTTTGTAAGAAAAATACAGTCTGTGTCAAATTCATCGATTAGAGAGCCGCCGAACAATTTTTTGTATTGGACGCGCTTTCAATTACAAAGCTTCTGCACAGTACTAGGATTATTTAAATAGGACACATTTTATATATTTGTAATCAGCGTGATATGTTGCAACTAACAGTATAAATATCTTCCAGTTTAGTAAATGTCCGGAATTTATACAATAAGAAATACTTTGATTTTTTTAATCGGGCCATGAAAAAGTAGTAAAGCGAAAAGTTTTTATATTTTTAGGGTAGAAAGAAACTTCCAGCGGCAAAGTTGTAGAAAATTAGTTGATCTACATATTTTATTTCAAACATTTTTCAGTCAGATGTTTGGTTTGTCCACAAATCGCTTGCAAATAAGTGGTTTTAGTGTGATGAATGTGAGTTTGTGTGAAAGGATGTTGTGAATGAGTGTATATAAATTTGAAACTTATTATTGCGATTAAAGTTATAATAAAAGAATGGTATTGTTTGATATTGTGCTATCGGGATGGGTGTCTCCGGCAGGGTTATTGTTGCTACTCCTGGCATTATCTCTTAACACATTGGTAAATATGCAGTTAAAGTGTTTGTAAATGACCGCCATTTTCCAATAATTCGGCCAACTTTTAAGTCTTTTGCTGTTTTTTATACGACTAAACGTTTTAAAGTTGGAGGTGTATAAAGTTTTAAACGTGTTTTTTGTTTCAGGTGATACTGTTTACGTTCTAAGAGATATGACAAACGAAGAAAGTGGTTCTCAAACAACTCCTCCTTCGAAACATACTTATAAAACTATAAAGAACGTTAAATTTTCTGACTGTGATATATTTAAAATAGAAAGGCTGTGGAAAGATGAAAAGTAAGTGTAGATGATTTTATTTCTCGTATGTAACAAAACTATTTTCAAAGATACATGTAATGAGTGAAGACATATTATTTAACTTTTTAGACCTAGATCTACAGATGCCACTTAAAATCAAATCTTTTTATTAATAAATTTTCTTATAAGCATAACCTAAATAACTAACTAAGAAAACTACATAAAAAACCTGCAAAAGCAAATTAAAGTTAAATTATTCTTTACAACACAATAGCTACCACTGAGAAGAAGAGATTAAAAAAATACAAAACACACAAAAGGAGCAAGTTTTTAATTGACTCCTTCTCCGTGTGCTGGAGCTCAGTTATTGGAGTTTGGATGAAACTATAACATTTATTTGTACCCATATATCCACAATATCAAAATAACACAAATACATCCATACACATGTACATACATACCACATGTAATATGCATATTTATTATTGCCTTTTGGGCTAAACATATTCAGTCAAAAGAGCAAGAAGCTATTTTTTTAGTATACATTTAATTTTTTTAGTTATTTGGACATTTGCCATCATTCGTGTGTTAAATCAATACATGACGTTTCGGGAATATGAATCAACTCCCCCGTTATCAAGTGACTAAAAACTACAGGAACATAAATCTAAATAATTAGACCTATGTTAAAGAAAAACAATGTAAAACTAAAATATAATACTAACCTTAAACAACTAGGTAGTACAGTTTTAACCCTGCAACTGTTCATGCTAATTTTTTGCAATGCCAAGCCATTTCAGTGTGTGTGTGTGTGCAAGCATATTTTCAAAAATTCACTAAATATAGTAATTACAAAACAATTCAAAAGTGTTCCATAGCTTTTTTGTAGAGAAAGGTTCAAATAATTCATATATGCCAGTAAAAAATTGATTGATATAAAATTTACAAAGTTATTAGCTCAAGAAGCAAAAAATGTTCAGTAACAAAAGGAAAAAAGGTTCAACTTTAGGCGTACGTAAAAAGTAGTAAATATTTTTTGAATTTTTTTCAAAATGTAAACAAGTTTTGTAATTTAGTTCTAAATAAAACTGTAAAAAAATATATAACAATTTAAAATTTCTTATTTTGAAAACACCAGTTTTTATTCCTACTACAAGACTGCTAACAAAACTAGGCCTAGTTTGAATGGTAATTTAGGAATATATATATGCTTTGCCCAAAAATTAAATATTATTATAACAAAGTGTAAAGAATAAATCAAAGAATCGAACTGTATAATTGGAAATTAATTATTTCGTAAAACTATTTAACTTAGCTTTACCGAAATCACAAAATGAGATCAAATAAACAAAACATCTCGCACATGAATCCTATACAAGCTACCTTATGAAAAGCCGTTACAACTAACACTTCCAAAGCGTGAAAAAGACGAGTTTTGAATTTCCCACTTATCTTTACTTCCCAGGACTGTACGAATAAAACCGTTAGAGTAAATGTCGTTTGCTTTACACGAATTTGAAAATGGAACTTTTCTGTACAAATAGTTATAAACATATCTATACAAATATTTAGAATTGTAAGAGGTATCTCGAATGGAAAATGTGCTTGTTTTGTTGGTTGAAATCTGTCCAATTGCAAGGGTTATTTTCAAAACTATAAGAGTGACGTCTGATTGGAAGGCAGTTTTGGAAAATTCAAATCTTGACGAATCCAAATGTATCTTTATATTATTGTCAAAATATTTCTGTGTAGCGATATTGAGCTTTAGAGAAGTGACAAAGTTGAGTAAGTTCTTTGTGCTTTCTTGCGCGCCAATAGCTTTACAGAAAACTACAATTTTTAAACAATGATTACATAAGTAAATATAAGTTTTTGAAAACAAATTTAAATACAGAAATTAAAGTTTAAATCATTTCCTTTCCAACGGTTTTTGTTTTATTGCAATTAGATGATTTTTGGTGGGTGAAATATTCAATACAAAGTAGAGTTGTCAATTGAGTAGTGTGAGACCTAGGCTACTGTTAAAAGAAGTCAAAAAAGAGTGGTGATAAACAGGCAAACAACGGAAAAACACACACACAATAGTAAACTTGAGTTGACAGACCGGGATCAGAACAATAACTGGCCGGGTGTCGAGGGAGGGGCAACCAGTTAGGAGAGTGGCCTATTATTCATTTCAAATAGTTTCCTAGTCCACAACCCAGTTAAAACCTCACTTGGCTATTCAACAGGTAAAGGTTCAGCTTGTTTATTAGAAATAATAGGAATATTAAAATAATGGGAGCCATAATGGCCTTACTTCTGTGTTTGTTCGGCTGATAGGATAGTACGCTAGCTTTATATACAAGGCTTTAATTATTTTACTTTAGAATAAGTTACTTTCCCTGTGGATGATTTTTCTTTTTGCTTCTTCCTAAGTGAATTTGTGATTTTCAGACCATAAATGTTCTTTGATTTATAGACTATGCCTAACCGCATAGTATTTTAATGTTCTTTTATTCTAATGTTTAACCTTTCAGAGGTAGCATTCATTCTGAAACACGAAAGGTCGCACACGGAGAATAGTTTACAAGACGAAAGGAATTATTTGTAAAATTGATACTTTTATTGGTAATATTGTTAAACTAGGGGAGACCCCTGCGTGCTTCGTACGCCAATCCCCGATGGAACCTTCTAAAACATATGTCATGTTTTATTTATAATAAAGGGTGTAGGATTAACAATAACCTCAAAACTAAGATGGTAAATCATGTTGGTTCAAATCAAATTATTTTCTATATTTTATAACAGTTATAATAAAGGTTAAAAGAACCAGTAAGGCTCAGTTGTAGGCCTACACTTAATAAAAAACCTGACCAAAAAGTTACTCACTATCAATTACCGTATATTATCAACAAATAGGTCTACTATATGTCTTATTTATTTTTAATTAGGATGTAACATAGTGTTTTCTTATTTTTAAATTCCTTTACCCAAGGTTTTATTGGTTTGTGTGTGTTGAAACATGTGTTGGTTCAAAATAGGCCTAACTTAAAATATTATTTTGTATGTACTAAAAGCTGGACATCCGAATCAACTGTAATATCTATTGGTTAAAAATCATTATTTACTTGTACAAAAGCAGCTGGATTAGTTTGTTTCTTATTATAAACAGCTGTTTTGTATAGAAATATTTTTATAACCTCCTGAATACTATAAACATAATTATTTACATCCACGAAAGCAGCTGGATTAGTTTGTTTCTTATTACAAACAGCTGTTTTATATAGAAATGTTTTTTTTTAAATTCGTTCCATGTTAATCTTATGGGGAAAAACCGACCTTTGAGATTAGCTCACGCCATTAAGGATAAGAATTTTTGACATCTAAAACCTTATTGCAAAACTACGAAATGAGACGAATTTTTTGAAACCTCAAACATTAAAATTGGTCCAGAAATAAGGGAGGAGTTATGTTTACAAAAAACGGCTTCACGTATTATATATAAAGATATAAGTAAAAAATGAAAGCTATTTGAGAAAACACAGCTAAAACCACTATTTACATTAAATATACAAAATGAAAATATTTAAAAAAAATGATCACTCACAAGGTCGCACACGGAATAAAACTCCGGGTTTGCAGTTACACGATGAGTAGCAAACGGAAGAATGTTCTGTGTCCAACAAAATTAGCTCTAATACTGAACAAAAAAACTGTTCATGGAAATGAAAGCATTCGTTGGCAGTTTCTAGAAAGAGGTTCGTGAACTAGGTCTTAAATTACGACAACCAACCATAAAAAAACATTTTTTTTACTTGAAACTTTAACCATCCAGAGGAATGCTCCGGTGATGCTACCTATGGAAGGTTAAAAGTTTTTTGGCTGCCAGTATACAGCCTACCGCAATCACATTTAATACTCTAAATAAAGTTTTTAGTATCCTGTGTGCTATTTTTAACACAAAGTTGATTAAATATCCGTTGTGTATTAATTTTACACATAAATGATGGCAAATGTCCGAATAACTACTAATAATAAAATTGAACATCCATCATTAACAAAGCTGCACCCAATAACTTCAAACACTGAATACATTTTATTGCCTTTAATGGAAGAACAAACTAAAAAAATTATTTATTTCAATATTACAATCGTTTTTAATTTGTAAATTTAAATTATTATCATTGTTAATCAAATTTTAATTGCTAATGATCAGGCCGGCATAAAATTAGTACACATTAGTGCCGCATGGGATCACTAGCAATAAAATAGTACATAAAATTAAACTATATCTCAACTTTTTCAGAGGTGAACGATTTGCGTTCGGCCATCATTACCTTCGACCTCACGAAACCTACCATGAACCGACCAGGAAATTCTTCCCCAACGAGTTAATGCGAGTCCCGCTTTACGAAGTTGTACCTTTGGATCTGATCATGGGACATTGTTACGTGCTGGACATCAATACATTCTGTAAAGGACGACCTGTCGGAACAGATCCTCAACATATCTATATCTGTGAATACAGAGTGGACAAGTATGCGAGGTTGTTTGCTAAGCTGGCTAAGCCTAAATTACCTCCGGTCTGTACGAAAAGTTATGCTTTTGAGAAATATGACAGTAGATTGAAGATCTCTAGGACCTATAAGGTAAGCAGAGCTGCAGGGATGTTGATGTTGTCATTTATTTGCTTTTGCCCTATACAAAATGTGTAAATTATTGATAAACATAAATTTTTGCTATTATGACTATTTATAATAATAAATTTAAATGATTTACTGTCAAAACAGTCTAATTTTACTTCATCTCACTATGCTCGTTTTGGATATTTAGTCAGTATTCCTTCTTCTTCTTAAGTGGTTGGTCCGATCCTTAAGCACATCGGACTTAAGGGCTTGTTTTGCTCCCACACAAAGGGTGTTAACTCCTTAGTTACTCCTGTCAAAGTCCATAAGCTCAGTGAACCTAAGGATCCTTTTGATAGGGTATTTCCTATGCTAGGAGCTGACCTTTTATTTTTTAATCTTTCTAAGTAATAATCATTAATATTTTAAAGCAGACGCACATAGGCTTAAAATTGGCGTCCGATAGACACAATGCACTGTGTATTGAAAATACTCCCAATACGGGTTGGGTCCCTTAGTTACCCCTGTCAAGGTCCATAAGCTCAGTGAACCTAAGGATCCTTTTGATGACGTTGTCCAGGGGGGTGTTTTGTCCTTTGTTTAGTTTTCCAAAGGTTTTGTAACTCACCCGTTCAAGCCTCTCACACTCATAGGTTCTGCAGTTTCCTCCTGCAGACCACATTTCCTGCATTTTTTGTCTCCGGAGAAAATGCCCATTCTATCTATGCGTTTTCTAAGGTGGCCGTATCCTTTGTTTAGGGCTACCACCTTCTTTACATTGCACCTGTTCAGAGTAAGGATGGACCAAGAAGTGAGAGTTTATTCATCTTCAGGCCTGGGGTGCTCTCCATCTACTTCCGTGCTCTAGTCTTTGCCCAATCAGCTTGCATAACGGTTCAGGTCCTGTGAATTCAGTTGCTGATGTCTTGTTTGCCAGCTTATTAGGACACTCGTTTCAAACCTACCCTAGTGGCCAACAGAGCGTGACGCTGTTGAGACATGCTAATTCTATTGTGGACTTGACATCTTCCCAGACTACTTTTGACCTGAACTCGTACAAGGTCAGAGCTGCCTGAGTATGTACAGATTTCTTTACTCGTGTGTCCAAGTCTAAGGTTTTTTCTGCTCTCCAATAAAGCTGTAACTTCTGTTTGGAATACTGTTGGGTGCTTCCCCACTAGCAGGGCGCATTCCTGTCTTGAGTTACTTCTACAGATTTCTGCACCCGTACTCTCCTTTGTTCTTGAGCCATCCGTGTACCACTCCAGCTCACACTCAGGGCTAGGTCTCCTTCGCTCTTACCAATACTTGATCTCACTATGTCCGTTTTGACTATTTAGTAATATTTAATGAACCCTTATGGTTCCTAGAACTAAGAAGCCCCGAGAGCGCAAGTTTCGTTCCTACCGGTGACGCTCCGTCAATAAATAAATGTAGCTCACAATAAACCATATATGAAAATTTTAATGAAATGTTACCGGAAGGATTCCAGATGTCCTTGAGTTTGTGAATCGCTTACAAATGATTCATTTTAAAGTACCTTAAAATTCTTCAATGCAAATAAACAAAATGTTTCATGTTTCAGCCTCATGGACCAACTAAAGACAGTACCGTATTACGTGGGCGAGGTGGACGTAATGCTCATGAGAATGAAGAGGCAGCTCCGCCAACATCCACTGCGCCAGCTGTTCCTCCGTCGAGCCCTGAAGACGACGAATTACCATTGGCTAGAGTAAGGGACACGGCGTTGGCTTTAAAGGCATGTTCATTGCTTTATTCATTCTGCTTTACACGCTTATATCAATTTAACCTATCCTGTTCATACTTAGACACATTAACTAATCTAATCCGTTTAATAGAGGTTCAATGGAGCTCTGTGGTGAATTTAAAACAATTTCAAACACCGAGTACCCAACTCCAAGTTGCTATCATTGGAGGGTTCTGAATCTAAACAGTTTAACACTCCGATGGTGGTAATTTGGTTATGGAAATGTACATCAGGGAGCGATAATAACATACCTACTCATCCGTTTATTTGTGTTGTGTTATTTACCGAACTTGTGGTTGGGAACTCGGTGTTTAAAATTACTAATCTGTTTACTCTATGTAATTATACCTAACTTTGCACACGCTTTAATCTAACCTGTTCATTCTAAGTGACCTAATCTACACGCTTATATCAGTTTAACATATCTGTAAAACATCAAGTTTGTTGAGCATTCAATATATCCAGCGTATTTAAAATATCGACATAATCGTGCGACATCCAATACAATAATACTAATATGTACAACTAATACTTTTTAATAACAAAACATAACGCGTCACAGAAAAAGTTTTAATTTCCTAAAAACGTGCTATCTAGTTTTATTTTTGTACAATACACTGTATACAAGATATTTGATAAACCATTCAAGACGGTGATTTTGCTGAAAATAGGAAATTATATCGTACTTAGGGCCAGTGGAAAACCATTTATCAAAAATTTTACTGTTGACCTATTTTTATATTCCTTGCTCCGGTAGCTATTGTCTAAGTAAAATAACCATTACCAAACCATCACCTCAATCCACCTAACCATCTACTAACTCAAGCAAAGCACCATTTGTGACTTATACTTGTACGTTTTCATCGGTTACTGGTCTACACAGCTTTTTATTGGGTTGGCACAATATTTCTGTGTTCTTGTTACACTAATAGAATCGCAAACAAGTGCATGTGCTAATTAAAATAATTTGATCACGCAGCTCAACCGCTGACGTGAGTTAAGCGAATTTCCAAAACTAAGTTTGTATGTTTTAGGGTTTCAACCAACTATTTAGTAAATTGGTCTACTAATTGGTATGAAATATATTAGTAGAATTTGTTTGCTCTGCAGCCTCGGATCAGCCTCTGCCCCACGTGGATTTTAACTGGGTTATTTTTACATTTTTTGGGATCCAAACAGTCCTTTTTTTTAGATAAAATCATGTAAAAAAACAAAATGCAGAATAATTTCCTATATTTATTGTTTTAGATGATCCCCCAAAAGGTTTCATTCTAGTTCAAAACATTTTTTACTTCCTGAAAAAAAAACAAGAAATTTTTAATGGACACCATTTAGAAACTGATTGATTATTGGATGTATTTGAACTAGTCTTAATGGGCCATGCAAAGTTGTGGAGTGCCTTGTATCAAATATTTACAGATCAGGGGATCTGGTAGGGTCACCTGGCTATTGCAGGGGCTAAATGTGGACCTTCGGTGTCGGATGTAATGAGAAGGACACTTAACTAAGATCACTCTTTTACGGTCAAGATCGTAAAGTGGGTGGTGTTTAACCTGTTCCAGGTAACGCCGTCCATGCATGGTTCCAAAATTAACAGCGGAGTAGGATTAGGAGTCTATGGTCCTATGTACAGACTATGGGCTCCTCCCCATCGATCTTTCAATCGGAAGTTGTTGCTCGGGCACCTTTGAGAAATTCTTAAAAGAGGTCTAAAGGGATCTGGGACTTCTCTGATAGCCAAATAGCCTCAAAAGCTTTGGATTCATTCACCTTTGAATAAAAACTAGTTTGGGACTGCTTCAAAGCAGTGAATTAAATGCCTAGGGTGAACGATGTTACCCTCAAATATGTGTCTGGACATGTAGGCATCAATTTAAATGAGATATCTGACCGTCTTGCAAGAGTTGGCCTTGTTCCATTCTGTGGTAGGCTCAAGGGACACCTTAAAAATGTGGATAAAACCTGGATGGAGGAGTGTTGAAAATTCATTTCTGCCAGCCTAAGTCGAAATCTGAGAAGCTTCTAATAATGGGCAGGAAAGGCTGATTGTAGGTCTCCTTACCGGTCATTGGTCGGCCAAATACCACCTCTGTCGTTTCTGTTCCCCTGGGACTGAATCGGTTCAACATCTGTTGTGTGAATGTGAGCCACTCACTTGCAGGAGATTCACGGAACTTGGAAGGGCGTTTGTTAGCTCTAAAGTCCTTATCTAAAGACCCACCTTGTCCTTATTAGTTTATGCTAAAGTTTGGTTTATGCTCCGAAACTTGTTTCTTAAATGGACAAGATGTTAGACCCACATACGACAATTCACACTGACAAGGTAAATTGTAAATACTGTTCTTACTACCTAAATCTGTGTTTTTGGAACTCACTTTACTTAAACAGTTTTTAATCGTTTTAAATTGTCCTGATCCTAAATGCCTTGTACGTATGGAATCTGCATGGTAGTTAACAGTTTTTCTATCAAGGTAATACTGCATTTCCCTGCCTACTACCACCATTAGTGTGATTTATTTTATGAATTAACAACATGAATGTAGTGGGGGAAGCTTGTTGGGGCTTGAATGACTTGGAACTGAGCCTTCAGTCGACCTTGTTAGGCGCTCAGAGAGGAGGTTGAAAATGATAACGTCCCTTACTATCTACACTTGATTCCACGTTCACCGTGCAGTACAGATCTTACGGGAGAATAGACATGCTATTACCATTACAGAAAACATCACGTTTATTGTCATGCGGGTTGCGTCAACCGACCGAGCGTTGCATGGGAGTTGATGTTTTTTAGTTGGCTACTATCGCTGAGACTGTCGTAAGGATAACACGGCTTATGGGCGCTCTGTACTGCACGGTGAACGTGGGATCCAGTGTAAGGACATACGTTATACCTGAGTTATGTTTTCTTTGCGAAAAATCATAGGCCTTTATTCACAGGACTTTGTTAGATGAGAAATTTCCTTTCAAAGAAATATTATTTAAAGTAGGACTACAGTACTTGTTCATCTTCAATTTAACACACAAGGTGGGGGAAGTCCATTAATTATTTGGTAATTATCAATGACCCCATTTGTAATGTCTTTCAAGATTAAAAGATTGTAAAGTTAAAGGGAAAACGGGCATAATTAATATCTCTCATAAAATATTTAACCACAATGTTTTTCAGATTTTTAGTGAATTACCATAGGATCATGAGCTATTGCAGCGACTCTTATGGTAAGATCTAAGGTTGGAAGTGATCAATGAGTACTGATCATGGTCTCCAGAACACGTTTTAGGGTGTCATTAAAAATGATATATATATATGTTCATACTCTAACGGCCTCATTTTGCATCTGATATGATCCAAATTTGGTACACACGATGATTATCTAAGCCTCTCGAACAAATTCGTTTGCCAAAAAAAATCCAACAACCGGAACATATATTTTTGGCCGAAAGTAACATTTTTTTAGATTTTTCATACTAGAATGATATTTTTTTGGTTTTATCTTTAAAAAAATTAATGTAGGATATTATTCTGCAAATTTTCACGACCTTATAGCCCGTCCGGTCCCCCCGAAATCGATTAAAACGTGAGTTACCATAAAAGTACTCGGTTCAAATCTACGCGGGGGCAGTTTATGATCCGAGGCTGACGGCCTGCATGCAAACTCGCAAAGCTAAAGTCCGTAATCCGAGATCCCAAAGTCAGTCTTTCCGCTGTGAATGGAACGAAGCAGCTCATGAGCCAGGGCTAGAAGCTCAGGTGCAAACAAATTCTACTAATATATTTTGTACACATAGGCACCTATTGAGCATCTTTGTGGTAGACCAATTTCCCAAATAGTTGGTGGAAAACATATAAACTTAATTTTGGAAATTCGATTAACTTACGTCTGCAGTTCAGATGCGTGATCGAATGTAATTTCAAATGACATCGAGAATAAAAAATAATAGTTTTTAATATCGTTACTTAGCGAACAATATCGGCTAACTGACATTCTTAACAAAATTTACTTTCTGGTTCTAAACCGTTCTGGTGAACGTTTTGCATCGACTAATACAATGTTTACAGCGAAAATCCTAGAGATAGCAGCACCATTGCACAAAAACAAAACCGCCTAATACATAAAACAGACTTCCAAGAAACAATACTGCTTATCTACAGTCTACAAAACTGCTGAACTACTAAGATTCTATAAAGATAATACCGCATAACAAAATATAATTTGCAGGCTAATACCACCTATCTGCAACTCTATGAAGAAGCAATACCGCCTAACTAATGTAATAGTAAATTTATTAACTTAGATTTCTTTTCTTCGGTACCTAGAAAAAAATTTCCAAAATGTTTTCAAAATAAAAATACCTTCATATTAAATACAAATTAAATGTACCTGAAAATAAGCAGTTTTTTGTCCCTCACCTGTAAAGTTACTGAAATTTTGGTTAGGCTGTATTGTTAGCTGAGCGATGATAAAAGCTAAATTTGTTGGTGCCATTAGTTTTGCTTTAAAAATCCCTCAAATTTGATATTAGATTTTTTAAATTTTAAATATGCCCAAAAAAGCCACGTTTATAAAAAATAAAATTTGAAACTGTTTAGTGCTTTGAGTTTACGATAAAAAAATCCTCAGAGTATTTTGCGCTTTATGGTTATGGTCACCTAATAATTTTGTGAGTGCCAGTAATTTTGTCTTATTATGCACTTGAATTTGAGCTGTCACAAGACGCAGTTTCTCTTTTGAAAATAGTTACTAGGCATCTTATAAAATTATTTTAATTAATTATATCGTCCAACAGTCATCAAGAAGGCATATAAGTTTCCTGACAGTTTCTTGTTTTTTGTCTCTGATTTTATAGTCTTATTTATTATTTTCTCATAGTTCAGGGTATTATTGTGAATATTTATTAAGAAATTTTAAACCTTCAGCACTGTTCAATTTTATACTTCTTTCCACGTTTATTTAATGAACTTAATAATTACTACCGTCATAACCCAAGGTACTTCAAGTTTTGTGTTGAAAAAGTTGGAATCAACTGATCTACATAGTTTTGCAACTGTCCGTGGCGCATACACACTTGAAAAAAATTAGTTTCGCTGCTGCAGTTGCGCAATGTAGTGTTGCCAAGTAAATTCGCTTTATCATGATTAGTACAGGGTTCTTACTGTCAAGTGGGTCAGGGAAAATTGTTTCATATCATTCAGTTATCTTTGAAAAAGGTTTATCTTTGCTCCAGCTTGCAGTAACACAGTCTAAAAAGTACTGTATAGCCTAAAGTAGCCTATTTTTAAGTTATCAAATGGGGTGATTTGAGATAAAAATTTTAATTTTTTAAATATTTAAAGATCTTTTTTATATTACAGCGTTCGCAGCAGAAAAAACGACTGAACTCCATCCTGCTACGTCTGCTGTCGAGGCTGCCTAGCAAGCAACCCATTGATCTGTCGTATCTCCTCGAACCCGGACGACGACATCGCAAGAGGCCGGCGCTTCTAAGCCCATGAGAATGGCTTCTCCGCTGAACTGAACGGAACTTAATCCACGGTGGACGATTAGATAAGTCAATGCCAGGTTTTATTATTAGTTTTGAAGCTTTATAAGGTATGATCTATTAGTTGAATAGAAAAACTGGAAAGGGAAGTTAAAATTTAATGCAATTGTTGTAAGTCGGATAAAATTGGGTTGAAAGTCGTAAGGAAATCCCTACGAAATCTTGGGGTATTTTTAGTGAACGATAAAATTATTGTTAGAGGGATATTTGTAAGGTTATGTTAGGTTAGGGTATTTTATGACTAAAAATTAGTTACCTAGACTCACGGTAACGTTTCTCTGTGGTATGGTTTATGAACAAATTAAAGTGATGTGTTTTCTGGCCACATTTTTTAATACGGAGAAGGGAATTGTAGTACCATTAGTGGAGTGGACATCTAGTATTTCCCTTTCGTTGCTTAGCTAATTTGACTTCACTACGGATTGACTGATTTACATATCAACTTACACAGTACAGTACCGGTATCTATACAGGGTTGGTCGTGCAAGCGTGGGTAGACCTGGTAACTTGTAATGGGTGAATGTAGGAAAAAACCTCTAAGAAATCAAAATGTATTTTTTGGTTGGTATAACAACTTTACCTACATCCCCAAAATGGGGGATTTTGGGGGCAGCTAAAACATGTTAGATGTAAAGACCATCGAGTCCTGCCTTAAGTGTACACCCTTAGTCTTAACACTATAGATGGATTTATTAGACGGCGACCTATTTTGAGTACTTGTGCAAGAGAGGAGATAGTGGCGAGGGAGGGTATTCCAACCCCCACACTACTTCCCCTCTCCCCTCGCACCACCACTTTCCCTTAATGTGGCAAACTAAGCAGAGCACCGGCCGGCATGTCGATGGTGGTGGGGGACCTTCAACTACCTCCCCTACAGGCACCATTTTCGTGCAGGTCGCCGTTAAATAAATCTATCTATAATAAGCATGCGCGGAGTGAAATTTTTGTATAAATGAAGGTTCAATTTGTTTAAAAGTTAAATGCACCCAACAGTCTGTTTTTACATTTTATACAGTTAACTTTTTTGCAGATTTGGCAAAATTTGCTCTTTTTATACTATCTTCTAAATAGTTCTAAAAATTTTATTAAAAAGGAACCCTTTTTTGTATTTAACATAGTTAATTTCGTTTCAGTCAAAAACTAGGAAACAAATAATTTTTCCTATTGCAATAAGCTTCAACCTTACAGTTCCTTACCTTTTTTTGGACTTAATCTCATTTTACTGATAATCTCAAGAAAGGCGGAGTGTTGAACGCACCCCAGTGGTCTTTACTGCTGACAGAAACGAGTAAAATGAAAACAATAAGTGAAGTAGACAAGTCATTAAACTCTGGGAGGGGTACTGAGCATGACAGCAGGGTTGCCACAATTTAAAAAAATTATGAATCAAAATTTACCTATCTGAGGGTAAAATACACACCACTCGCTCGCTTAGGGACTTGACAAAAGGAGAAGAACTGCGAAACCGGATGTCTGTATCTCGACCCAGTAAAAATGGTGGTCCTTAGCACTAACTGTGTTTTCAAAACTATTGTTTGTACACCAGATTTAAGCTGTAATTTTGTTCTGGGTTCAGATAGAGACAACTGTTTGACTTTCGTCAAGACCTTTAAAAAAAATCCACTCGATAGGTCTTTATGTTTAAGATTTTTTTTTGCTGCTCTTGGAGATATGGGCCGAGTTGTGATACTAACCGAAAAGTATATTTTGATATTGTAGAAAAATGTCCAGAGTTTGATTTTACTACCTTCTCCTGTTACCATGGTGTATCTAGACTTTTGCCTAACCCGGTAAACAAAATTTATAACGTTATAAAGATACTTGTGGAAAATGAGTTCTTGAAAAAAAAACTATGTTGTAGTAGTTTCGGCAAACAGGGTTTTAACGACTGATTAGTTTTGTAGTTGTTTTAGAAACTGATGTTTTTAATAAACAAAAACAGAACGAACAAACATCAGTTGTAATTTATGTCATTATTAGTTGCAGTCTCTAAATTGCGTTAAATTTTAATTTTCCTTCTCATTTTTCTTTGTCAAAAAAAAAACATACCTTTACAATTTATTGTATCGTATAGTGATCAAATAAAAAATGAATTTTTTTATAACAAAGAGAAAGTATATATTTTTAAAACTTAAGGATATTATGTTTTAAACATTTTCTATTCCAAAACGAATCGGGGCGAGTTAATATATTTTATTTATTCTTACGTATTTCGGAATGTTTAGTTTTTTAATTTATTTATTGTGCAATTGAAAATTGCATAAAAAAATGTATTATTTGATATTTCCAAAAAAAGGTGTAAATTTCTTTTTCCGAACGAGAGGAAGATGTTTAGCTGTAAATTACAGTGTATATGTGCGTTTGTAAAAATGTAATGAATAAATTTATTTATAATTTTTTTCAAGAAAAATAAAAGGGTTGTGAATTACTAATGAAACGTAAAAGAAATAGTTTTTAAGTTCAACAATGAAAATTTTGAATTTGTTTTTTTTTTAGGCATTCTGGTAAAATAATAGTAAATTTATCTGCTATTTCAATAATATTTGAATCAAATATTTATAAGTGTTTTGTTTTGAATTTTTTTTTAAAGCATACTGTGTAAATTTTCAAATTATCCTTTCATCAACCTTATGTCAACCACACTCTTCTATCAACATTTTTACTATTTCACAATCACTGTTGAAAACCGTTACTTTATTTGAAATAAAACATAATACGAATACACTCACGTCATAATATAATTTTCGTATCGATAAATTTTCTGCTTTAAAAAATATTGTATTTTATTTCATTTATACATACATTTTAATTTTTTTGTTTGAAAAAATTATGTGTGTTTAGGTTGTCTAGCAATCTTGCATTTCAATAAAATTGGGAAGCATGAATTCTTAGTGTAGGGGGAAAGTAGCATAAATTATGCCTGAAAAAAGAGCCATTGGTAATTTGTATTTATACTAGGGAAAGAAGCAGAATAACGTTACACCAGGGGCCACGAATCAATTCCGTAAGGAAATAGCCAATAGGAGATCAAGTGCAGTGGTTGTTAGTCCCAAAGGCCCTTGCAGAAGGCAATAATAATTGCAAGAATCCGCTATATTATATTAAAATTGCAATCTCTGCCTTAAATCCATTTGTAGTGACTAGAGATTTTGATGAAGTTTGACTTATGAAATATTGGAATTAATTATATTTTAAGTCCAGCATTAAAATTTGCTTATCAAACAATATGGCTGCCAGGATTAAGTAGGCTATTTCTATTTTTTTATAATTTATAGTAAATGACTTATATAACCGTAATATAAAAATACAGATTATCCTGCTTTTATCATTAACCGTAACCCAAAATATCAATAAAAATTTACCTCAAAAACTTTTAAAGTCAAGAATGATGTCTACTTTGGATAACCTGGATATTAAGCTGGAAAACTTATTTCAGATTTGTAGTTTTCAACATCCATCATGGGTTACTTGAGACCTAAGAATACTTGTTTCGAAGAAAACATGTTCAATCCATTGCAATTATATTTCCTCATAGTTAAAGTAAGTTCAAATGTTGAAATTACCTTTTTAACCAATTTAATAAATACTCACTCTTTTATTTTTCTGTCACTGACCTCTTCTGTTTTTTTCTTTTGACACGTTTTGAGATGTTTCCCATCATCACAAAATCTCTGGTTGATGCTAGATTGTCAAAACATTAGGTTAAAAGACACAAACACAACACATTCTAAAAAAAAAACACAGAAGTGCACCTTATGGCTACCAGATGTCGACTCAATATATGGTTTTATATCAATATAATGTCCAGATTTTAATTCCATGAAGCAATTTTTCATATACCCAAATTCTCACTTAAACAATATTTCCAAGAACTTTTGTTAAACTGTACTTTCAAAACGCTTGCTACTTATGTATTTTTAAATTAAGCATAAAATTCTGTAGTTTTCTTTAATAAAATTGAAATAGCGGATAAATTTTCATCGATACAGAAAAGATTTTCTAAGTTCCATTCAGAACAGCTGAGTGTTTTTTATTTATTGTTACATATATATATATATGTATATAGTATATATTCGAGCTTATCGTAGGTTCGAAAGTTGTATATAAAAATGATGTACAAATCTGTGTACATAGTATTTATACCTAATACCTAGAGTTAATATTTATTCTTAATGTTTTTGTTTTTTTAGTGTTTTCAATGTATTTTATGTAAAATGTTAGGCACAAAAGAGAATTTGTTAATTTTTAAAACTGTACATAATATAATAAGGTTAAGACGTGGATTTCAATCTTTGAAAATATTTTTATATAAAATTTCTTTAGAAAAGAGATTTAAAAAAATGAACAGGGCATAACTAAAATGATGTACCAACGTAGCAAATTTGGATTTTTAATTAAATTTGAAAACTTATACATTTTATTTATTAACTTCTATCTGCAAATTTCAAATGAAATTGTTGTTAAAAGAATTCAGACTTAAATGTGATTGTATTCTTCATCTAATTTTTTGATCCTGTTAGGCTACTAAGAAATACGGTGGTGTGAATTTTTTTTTTTTTTTTTTAATATTGGCAACGCTTGAAAACTTTATTCGTGACCTTGAAGTTCTACCTAAAATAGTTGTTTAAATGATAATTAAGTAGGTGCAGGTAAATTTCAAAGAAAGAGTTTCAGATAATATCTACCTAGTTTTTCGTTTCATGGTCCCTGCACCTCAAAACCGTTGGCAACTCAGAATGGTAGGTAAATGTCTATCTATCCAATTTTGTGGACAAGATAACTACTGTAATTTTGCACAAATTACTTCCAGGCTGATACACAAATTTGCTAATTCTCTATCGAGTTCGTTAATGAGTGAAATCAGACCAACTGATTGAAAATGGTAACGGTTTTGAAAAATCACTGTAATTCACCTAGTATCAACAATATTGTAAGTCATTGCACCTCCTAAAAGTAGTACCACAAAATGTGTATGTAGGGTATTTAGAACTGGTATCAAACAAGCTTTATGTTTGCGAAAACAGGAGTTGAATGACAAAAAAAAAAACACATAACTTCCTTAGTAGACACGATATCAAGCCCGTTGTAATTTATTCTAAATATTATCAGAAACTTTAGATATGACCAACTGTTTCTCCCCAAATTAATAATGAGGCCTAAGATCAAAATATTCACTACTCCCTTGGCAGACGCAATATTGGACCAGTTTAAAAATTATTTTAAATTTACTAATAATTATTACTGAAATTTGTTTATAAATGTAAACCTTAGTTCAAGGTATGGGGGAAAGAAATCATAAATATTGTGTTTTTTGACTGAAAACCTTTGCACGAGTGGAGAATAACTTTGTTTAATGCTTGGCTTGTGAGTGTAAATGGGAATTGCAAAACCTCCTTGTAGGCCTGTCAGGAAGGGACTTTCAAAATTAGAATAAATAAATGGTTATTTTATGTAATATCAAACCGATCAATAAGGATGTTATTTTTAAAAGCATAAACCTTTTCACAAAGTATTGAAAATCCAAATTTGTAGCACGTGTGTTTTGGTACCGCCCTATAGAAAATAGATTAGTGTTTTTGTGGTATATTCCGCGAAAAACCTGTCGTACAAATTTCAAAAAAATTGCATTTTCTATGCAAATTTTATTTGTAGGCCTGTAAGTATAACGTAGAATAGACCGTTTTTAGTTTTCGTTTATAAGCATAGTAATTTTATTTCTATTGGTGTAGCATGTTTTTTTTTTTTTTTATATATATATTTGCTTTGATTTTTTCCAAACTAAGCTAGTCATTGTTTTGTATAAATAAAAATGTGAAATTAAACAAAAAAGCATATTTATTTACCTCATACAAGTGGAAGTTTAACCCATAGCCATAATTATGTTTCACCAAACTTAGTGTAATTGATATTAATAGTGGCAAGGACGGATGACAGGTTTGATTCAATCAAAATGATCAGTAGTGTATATTTGTATACTTTTTAATTTGTATTTAAGGTTAATGTTAATTTTGTGCCTTTGTATGGTTTAAGTTCTTATATGGTTGAATAAATATTGTAAAGGTTAGATGTACTGTGTTTATGTTACTCCTATTTTCCTTCCTTGGGCATGTTATTTGTCTTTATTTTTTAGTTGTCTAGGGATGGATTTATTACGCAGGCCTAGAGGCTAGGAGTGAACAGAAACTGTAAATTTACAAACCCCTGCATGCTTCACATGCCAATGGACCGCCTGGTGCTCGATTCGTTCGCAAAATTGTAAGTGGAATTATTTAACTTAACCTACATTTTAGGTAAAAGAACTTTATATAAACGTTTATAATTTACTATTCACACACACAATTAAAACCTTCACATGATTTAGTATGTAAATAGTTCTTTGTGCAATTCGTACTGGGTGAAGATACAAGAAATGTCTATATTTCATTCTCGGAGAAGCCTAAACTTATTTTAGATTTAATGTGGGGTTAGCCTCCTGGATTGTATAAGTATATTGTAATTAAGGTATTGTTTAAATACCTTAATTCACTCCTTCAGACAATCCAAAGTATTATCCGGGTGGATAACTAGTTATACCGTCATCGTCAGATCCATGACTATGAAGTTGTTCAGCCATTCTGAGGCGTCGTCTAATTTACTGGCGCATATTATAACACAAAAGAAACATTCAACTAAAACAATTAATATACATTTAACACGATACACATTTACATTCACAAGAGCAGGTTGTAAACAAATAGTCGCTAGTTACAACCAACGTTGGTATCAGTGTGCAAGAATTGTTTGAGCGGTCACTGGTAACCCTAGAATCGCGTTGATAACCAATCAGGTTTTTCCCCTATAAAAATAAAATACCTAGAATCGCCCAGAATATTAGAACAACATCATTGTCATGGATCTGAGGATGACAGTATAACCGTTAAAACCAGTTATCCACCAGGGTAATACTTTGGATTGTCTGACGGAGTGAATTAAGGTATTAAACCATTATATATAAACTAAACTTATTTTTTTTTATAAGATTGAATAATTAGACTACATCTATTATTTATCCTCTTTTACTTATATGATTAATTTAGTCCCTTGAATTAATTAATTTTCATGTGTTCAGCTTTTCAATTTAGATACAGTAGATCAAAAGTATTTTTATAATTGAAATTCTCCCTAATTTGTTCTTGTTAATTTCTATTGTTTATTTCTAAAATTTTGTATATTTTTGTAAATGTATATGGTTTCACTCAATTTTCCATTCTAAACCCCCTCCCCCCCCCCCATAGAATCCACTTCCTAGTCAGAGGGACAGAATAGCCACTTCAAAGTGAATCGAACTAGTTGTGTCATATTTCGTGAACGCATCGTACTATTTAGTTTGGACTTAATGTATTCGATTTAGAATGCTATCAAAACAAATAAAATTAGTTTGTTAAAGCAATAATTTACTGGTGTCTGGAAGATATTGATCTTTTTTTTAAGCGTAAAATATAACCCTCTTCCAATTGGTAGATTTTGAAATCCTTTCTTAGTGCGCACAACAGTATTTGGCCTGAAGCTCTGTGCAAAATTTCAGCTCTATTGCCATTCTAGAGGTACTTTGTTGTATGCAAGGCCGTGTAACCAGGAACATTTTTCGGAGGGGGTCAGGGCTGGGGATTTGAATTTAAACCCTTTTAACACGTTCACTGCTAAGGATGCACATGTGGGCTTGACACTGAACACTATGAGAAGCGGCCGACGCACAGTGCATACAACGCCAACCCCATATTGGGAGTATTTTCAATACACAATGCATTGCTTGCTTCGCACACCAACCCCCGTATTGGGAGTATTTTCAATACAGAATGCATTGCGTGTTTTGTTAGAGTAAAGTATTTTAGTTGAACCTTCATAGTTTTCGTATTTAATAGATCAGATCAAGCTCACAACCATGTGTATTGTACGTTGTAGTTTAATCAAGTAAATCTAAATATCAGTATGCATGCAATGCACAATGATGTAAAATATGTTGCTGGATCCTCTGTTGTGTTGTCTATTAATTTGCACTTTTTAAACCTAGTATTAATTTTTACTACTAAATTTTTGGATTTCAGGGGGTGGTTTTGACCCCCCCGGCTACTTGTGTGAATAAGTGATAGTTGGCTTATATCTATTTAGACAGATCTGAATGTGATGTCTAAAATGAAAAGGTAGTGTTTGAAGTGAATAAAAATTTTACAGTGAAGGCAAAAAAACAAAGTCATAGTCTGTTATGGGTAATTTTAGTTTTTATTTTGGCTTTATACAAGTCTTAAAAGTGTCAAAAATCAGATTGCCTTAAAAGGTTTCCGTCATTGTTTTTAAAATGGACCAAATATCGTTATGGAGTTATAGTTTGAATAAAACTCAAAAGGGAATGGGGGCCGCGGGGAACAGTGTTGCCAGATTATAAGTAGAACAACGACAGTGACAGCACATGAGATTGTCACTTGCGTAGAATTGGCAACATGGGACCGCTACTGCCAACAAAGCTCGCCTGCCATTTCATAGAATCCTTTTCCAGTTTTATTCGGACAATATAACGTGGGACCTTTTTTAATGAAAGAAATAGCCTCAGAAATCAGTCGCTCCTGCATTCTAGCGGTAATGTAGGGAACTACAATTAGTTTTTATATGAAATAGAACATGTCTGCACTAAAAATGTTTCCTTTTCTAAACAAAAGAAGAGCATGAATTTCACGCACAAATGGTGCCTTATTAATAACTTCAATCCTGTTTTCCGTAGTTTACATTCAGGTAGTTATAACTCAGCCAAATTTTAACATATTTCAGTACAATAGTAAATAGTAACTAAATTTTTGAAAAATGCTACAAATGTTCACTTTTCATTTTCCGCATCACAAATATAATTGTTATATCTAAATGCATAGTTTAAACTCTTGGTTATTTTGAACTTTAGTTACTCTTTGCAACATATGTACTATTATTTTCATTTCAGTTTAAGTAATTTTTTGCACTTAACAAAATGTTTCCCGTTCCTAACTACGAAACAGATTGACTGAATATAATACTACCTAATCCTCAGGAACTACAACCCATGGCGACATCTTGGCCTCCATTACTCCTTCCTGTTTCCACTCTTAGGTCTCCTTTAACAATCTGCCATCTTTTTGGTCTGCCTCTTCTTTTTCTAATAATAACGTTCTTTTTTTTTTGTGATTCAATCATCCTCAATTCGAGGTTACACGGAACAACCATCTCTTGTATCGGAGACATCACAAAAAGTATATCTTCCAATCCAATCATATTCTCTTACGCCCGGTTGTTGCGAATTCACTTTACACCTCCCTTCATCTCGAGACTATTTTGAATTAGGGTTTTGTATAGACCTTTACTTTGTACAAACGACTACTGCATTTTAGGTGTTCATAGTATGCTCTATCACTCGTAATTATATTCCATATTCGTGCGATATCTGTTGATATTAACTGCAAGACAGTTGAAGTCTGGGTTCTTGAAATTTAAAAAGGTCTTATCAAAATAACCGGAAACAAAGATACTATTGTTTTAAAACATGTACCAGACCTGGATTTTCCATATGGCATAATTTCAAAAGGGCGCATAAATTATTTTTATTTTTTATGAATAAATAATGCTTCTAACGTATGGATGAATCTATTTACGGGGAAACGGGAGGGAATTTTTGATATGGTAGGTGGTAAAGGGGAAATTTGAGATTTTATGAGGGAAATTCTTATTTTAAAGCACTGGTCCGGCTCATCATCATTCTATGGCAGTTGCAGATAGGTTCGTGTCATCTGCCATGTTGTAATCGAAGTGGGATTTATAAACCGTACATTCTAGGTGATAATATCTATAACTAAATGGATAATTTAAGAATTAACGACCACGATAACATAATTTAGGATTTAAAAAAAAAGTTCTTTTTCAGTTTTCTTTTATTGAATCAGATTTGAGTAGGCCAAGGGGAGGTGGATAACAAAGTGTAAATCATTTTTATTAGAAGGGTTCTTTTGTAACTCTGATTATGGCATTATTAGTTGTACTCAAGAGAGCTTTAAAACAACGTATAACTTGAAAAGATATGTTCATGCCATCCCTCAATGAAGGCACATGGTTAACAACATTGTCTAAAGATCCTAATCACTAATTACACAAAATTACAATTCACAACCTCAAAATATATCAAGGTTTGGTATTTATTGTTCATCCTACTTCCTGGACTGTTATATTATTATAAAACTTTGTTTACTAATCTTTAAAACTAATCTGACCGCGGTTTCGACATCACAGTGTCATTGTCGACAAAACAAAATTCTCGCATCACACTACACATTTAAAAAATGCATAAAACATTTTAAAAAACATTCACCGTTTCTGGGTCGTTATAATACATATTATGTTCTGGTTAAGTTCTTAAAATAGGTCCAATGTGTCAGTACAACTTGAACATGAACTGCCGATGTGATGTAGACTCATTGTTCACCAGCTCTGTTAGTTGCATAACTTGTAGGCGCTTCTAACTTCATAACTTTTGTATTTAACTGCAATGTTTTGTCTTCCAGTTTCCTCACTCCTCCATCAAACCAGCAGTGACTCCGTGATTTTATTGTTAGTAGGCTTCTTCTTGGCCCACCTCAGAAATTGTTTTCCAATGTTCACACAAGTTTAACCTTCTTGTTTGTATCACATCACTTGATAAAATTCAGTAAGGTAGGCGCACACGTTGGCTGAACAATAGCGATGTACAGAATATTAATCGAGGGAAAATTCAATGTCACTGGCATGGAAGAAATTCATTTAATTTTTATACATTGCCCATATGAACTTCATGAAATTTGTCATAAAAATGTAATACATATTATTAGTAAATTAACGCACACAATATCTGATACAAATGTAAATTTATTCATAGAAACTAAATGGTAATAATTTAATGATAATTATAATAAATTGTACAGAGAACCTTATTGTAAACTCTTGTCCATCTTTAACATATAATATGTGTTCATTTCATGTTTTGCAAATAAATACTTTAATTTAAAGTAACAAAGCTTTTAATATCTATGAACAAATATACTGGCCACCAAATAAATCCATCCCTGGTTGCAATATTTACTATCTCATTTCATTGTTTCCGTAGATAGATGTGTATATATTATGTCTTCAAGATCTGATAGTTTTAAATAGCATAGATTATATTACTCGTTGACTAAGCAATACTATAAAATCATGTACAATAGCATAACAAAATGTATAAATATAAGTTTGTATTTTACTTTCACTGAGAAATAAATGAAAAAGGCTGCTTTATTTTAAACGTGTTCTTTGGTTTTATGAATCCTTTTCTCCCATCTGGAACAACTGAGAATTTAATTTTGTCTTAGCCCTATAAGAAGGATATACAGTAAGGCAAATTGCACTTAAATAGTAATGATGTACAAATATTACAAAAGGAGTGGTGACGTTCTGGAACGTCATTTGTAGTGTTTCGCTAGCCTCCCCACTTCCATTCATTTTTAAGACACTTTCCACAAAATAGTTTTGATAGGAGATCACTGGAATGTCTGATCGGAATAAGGAAAGGGGTTAGGTGAAAGTAACACCCTTTAATGGAGAGGACAGGCGTTAGACGACGCAGTTTGATCTTTAGGAACAATTGTTTCACTGTCTACCGGTACGAAACTGTCATATAGCCAATCATCTGCACATTGTGAGATGTGATAAATTATGTTACAAACACTCAGTTCCAGTGGAAAGGAATAATGGTTCTTTGCATGTTATTTAATCAAATCAGAGGGTCATTTAAAATCTAGTAGTAAACAAATATTTACACAGTTTATAGATACAGCAGTCTACGTTGAAAGCACAACTACTGACAACAATCCAGTGATATATCAATGCCCTGGTAAAACCGGAGTCCTACCTCAAACTCCTATTAGTTATTGCTTGTCTGTATTGTAATCACATAGTAATTAAAATTGTGTTAAGGTAGAGACCTCTAATTTGTGCCATTCTTATTCATTTAACAAGCCCTTTAAAATGAGGTATCACTTGATGGGGGTTTATTTAAGATGTTTGAATTACCCTCTCAACCCCTCATTTTGGGATAAGGGGTGAAATGGTCTGTTACACAAAAATTCCTCTCCCATTGTCATATAAAGATACTTTGAAGCTCATTTATTTATTTTTACTTGTTCCAAAGTTAAGGGGGAGGTGGGACTTTTTGGACACCCAGTATATTACTTTTATAGGGATTTCTAAAATAAAAATATATTCACATTCAAGAAAATATATATTTTTTACTTTGATGAAATAAGTATAAATTAAAAATATAATATAAAAAAAACTCAAAGAAAGAAACAGCAATAAATTAGGCACAATTACTACCAAAACAATGAATCGCACTAAATAAAATCATTTATATTAAAACTAACGGGAATGGATCACATAAGGAGCAATGTTTACTTTATATTTGTGGGAAAATTAAACAGGATTTCTGGAGATAGATTCCAGGAAAAACTTCCCGACCCCCAGGGTCTGGCATATTTACCGCAACCACATCATTATTATTATTCGAACACTCTCACAAGAGACAAATAGAAAAAACATTAAACTCATGAAACTAGTTTTTATTCAAATAAAATTATTCGACTATCCCATCACTACAACAAAGTGCAAATAATTCCCACCTCCAGCAGTCCCACTATGCTAATCACGTAGTTTGACTCTTCACGTAGTTTCATTTCATTTCTTATATCACGGGCGTAGTAAGAATTTTTTTGGGGGGGTTAAGTTATAAGTAAAAAAATATATGAGTCATATAATTAATTATTGGTGTATACTCAGATGAAACATTTTTAATGAGTGATTGCTGATAATTATTAATTAAATTATTTCATAACAGATCAATAGATTAATTAGAAATAATATTAACCATTTAATGCAGTAAACATAATTTTATTAAATAATCAAGTAACATAAATAATGCATTGTTTCAAACAGAAATGAAATTACAGTTGGAGAACAAATTTTTGACTCTTTTCAGCAAATCTGTTGATAACGTCCTCTGCCGTTATGTCAATTTCTCTGTGAATACTCAAAAGAGCAAGACCATTCATCCAATCTTCTCCATTGCATTTTTCTGCTAATCTTTTAAACGTCTCAAATTTGTCACAAAAAATTTAACTCATCAATGACTGTGTCCGAGTGCTTTTCTGCCGCAATCCAGCGTGGGCTCCTCAATAATACTTCTTTTTCAATTAGAGATCCAATTGAAGTTGTACATCTTGACCATCGTTGTAATATTCATTCAACTGATTCAAAAATTATTTTACTCTTCTCTTCACCATCTTTAGGAGCATATTCGATGCCAAGTTTGATTAATTTCTCAGGAATAATATTTTAATGGCACAGTGTACTTACTACTGTGCTGTACTCATGAGTGTGGACCTGGAAAGAACGCAACCCGCACGACACAGTGCATTGGTTTTGCCCTGTCACTTATTTTAAATGCATTTCTAAAAACATCGGTCTGCATCTCTTCTTTTGAAAACTCGGCAGTTCTCTTTATTACAAATTAGTAAGTGTGTTAAACAATAGTATTGAAGGATGTTACCGAGGTAATGCACTAGGATTTGAAAGTCGGCATTTTTGAGAATTCGGATGGTTGATAGTTCCGCAAAACATATTAGTGACATGGCTAGTACAGACGTGGCCAACGGCACCAGTCTTAGCGCCTGTAAATCTCAGGTCCACAGTCGTGAGTACTACACAGTATATTTTGTGATTGAAAAGTAAATAGGATGATTGAAGTGGATTTCAGGAAATACTTCCGTTTTGAGTTGCGTACAAACTCACGTGCCGCTCATGACGATCTCTCTCCTGTCGGTTTTTTCAACAAACACTTGAATGTTCGCCCTTCATACTTGTAAAAGGTTTGTCGTTTTTAGCGCGCATGTGATTATTGTTTTCAAGATATTAATTATCCAGTGAAAATATGGATTGTTCAGAAATGAAATTAATAGATTCATACATTAATTAATCCATTTTTTGGGATCCTCTGCATAAGGATAATTTTTTTTTTTTATGTGGAAGCAGATGTTGGCGAGAAATATCGTCAGAGATGGATTTTCTGTAGACCAGTGTAAAAAAATATCTTTTCTGTTGTCATATTGCTTATTATATAATATACTGACAATAATAATATAGGCTACGGACCGCTTATTTCTTGCGACATCATAAGTTCTGATTAAGTTCAGTGTGCTGCCAACGTCAACGTTTCTTCTTGTTTTTTAAAATTTCCCGAAACGGAAATCGCTATTTTGCATTACGTTTTTAGATTCTATGTTTAATTTTAGTTTTAGCATTTTTTTACAAGCCCAAACTTTTTGTGTTAATTTGATGTTTGGACTATTGAAAGACTCAAGTAAACTTAGATCTTAAATATTTTTAAATAATAATAATTAAATATTTTTTTACTACAGTATTTAGTACATGTTTTACTATTAAATGTTGAAACATTATAAACATATAATTATTTACAAGATTTTTTTTTTGTGTTTAACGTCCTGCTGTTTTGCACTTAAGGCTAATGAAGACGGGACCTACAGTTTTACGTGGAATCCGAACCACAGCCAATGATGTCTGTTAAGAAACCATTTAGAAAATTATTCGGGGTCAATGGAAATTGAACCCGGAACTTTTCCATTGATGGTTGCCATGACAATTGATAAAGCATTGACGCCTTAACAACCACGGCCATCGTGGCTACTTATGTACAAGATAACATAAAGGACCTACCCTATATAAATTAATTACATAGTTATAATTATAAATTATATATACTACAACGGACAGCGCCTTTGTAGGGGCATGAAATATCAAAATTTGTAAAATATTATAAAATTTGACTTTTCGACGCTAAACATCGGTGTCTGGACGTAAGTAAAGCAAAGTAGAACAAGATCAATCGAGACGGTGCGGCGCCGGTTATCTCCCAAGATGAGTAGATGACCGTTGAACTTCCACAAGTTGGTGAGGCAACTAATTTGGCCTCGAAAGACTCATTTTTAAGGAAATTCGGGAATTTATGTATTTGTATTTTTCATGGTTAGTTGCATTGTGCTAAACGCGTAGGTAATGGCCGTGCGGAATGCAAATCATAAATGTTAATACTGTAGTACCAAAGTAAATAGGGTTTAAAGTTAAGGAAAAAGTTCAATTTCACTCGAAATCCAAAAAGAAGGATATTTTTGGAATCTTCAGAAATAGACCAGAAACATTGGTTATTAGAGAAAACAAAGATTTTTCATCAATAAAAAAGTTAGCTAAAGTGACAAAGTTCACACATCCTAAAAGTGGGTAATAAAGTAAATTCAAAGTTTTTAAAGTAAAAGATAAACAAAGTTTTATGATAAAAAATAATAATAATAAAAAATGTTCAAAATGAGGTAGAGTAAAAAGGTGGGAGAATTCACACTTTTAAAGGGTTATAAAATAAAGGTAAAGTTTTTTACAAGAATTAAAAAGAAAAACAAACAGGTTTAGAAAGAAATGTAATGGTAGGTTACCAGATTTTCAATAAATTTCGGGTAGTTAAAATAAAACTAAACCAGTAGGTTTTCGCAAGAATATGTTATTTCCCAAGAAGACAAGACGCGACTAATCGGTGAAAAACAGCGGACAATAACCACTACGTCAAAGTGCGAAAGTGAACAATAAAGAAAAGTGAAAGGACAAAGACGGAGTCGCGGGAAAGCGCGAATCAGTGACAAAACCGGCCGTGCAAGCTAACGAGATGTCCGAAAACACCATTCGAGACCGTGCCGAAGAAAACAAGACCATCAATAGAAAAATACATTAATACCTGACGACAGGGGCGGATCTTGGCATGTGCGAGCTGTGCCATAGCACAGGGCGCCATGGCGATGGAAAAAAAATTGTGTTACTTGTAATTGGAAAATAAGGAGAATAATAGAAAATTATTCTTTTCTCAAAGATTCGATATATTATAACAACAAAAGTGCACGAAACTAAAAGTGTTGGGGGTGGGGGGCGCGGCGTATACTTCTGAGAATCCGAGCCGGCCGGAAGCGGAGCGACAGCGAGTCTGTATTTAAAAATAGCTGCATAGTTTCTGCGAAGCGGAAAACTGGGCGCTCCACTCTGCTGCCCTGAGTGGTGGGGTGGGTATGGAGGAGTATTTCACCACCACCTGTCACAACACAATTCAATATAACCTCCTCAAATCAGTCATCAAACTTTTTAGTAACCACATTATCGGCATAATAGATTGACTGATATGAGACATAGACCCATTACTGTAAGTTCCAATAATTATTAACATGTCGACAAAAAAAAAAAGCATTCGGGTAATTTTTATAGAAAAAGAAAGGCTGATATTGAAAAACAAGACCAACAGCAGGCTAAAGCATTAAGCAAATTTTTTCGTGGTGCCTCTGCATCAACTGATGCTGGAACTGGACCAGATGCAGGATGATGACGTGCTTGGATTACAATCTCAAAATGATGAACTTGGATTGCAGATAAGAGAGAATATTATTTTAGTACGGTACCTTTAATAATTGTATACGCTGTTTAGCAAATTACAATACTAACATTATTTTTGTGCTAAAATTCGCCAAAAATATTAAATGAACCCCAATCCAAAAGTGTTCTGTACCTTTTTTTATCGAGAAAGGTTCGAAGAATTCATATATGCAACTAAAAAATTTATTGATACAAAATTTTAAAAGTTATTAGCTCAAGAAACAAAAAATGTTCAGTAACGAAAGGAAAAAGTTCAACTTTAGGCCTACATAACAAGTAGTAAACATTTTTTTGTAATTTTTTTCATAAGTGTAAAAAAGTTTCGTAATTTAGTTCTAAATAGAACTGTATAAAAATATTTATCAATTTCAAATTTAGTATTTTGAAAATAACTGTTTTTATGTTCCTACTACAAGGCTGCTAACAAAACATGCCAAGTTTGAAACGTAATTTAATAATATTATGCTTTGACCAAAAATCACATATATTGTTTCTCAAGGCCATTTTTTTGTCGGTACGCCTTAACTTCCTTAATACATCATCAAATTACATGAATGAGGCATCATTTTAAAGCTTTCCTTAACCGCTACGCCGGAAAAATATACAATTATACAAAAAAGAAATAAAGAATCCGAAAGTAACAGTGATGTAAGATCAAGTAAGTTGTAGGGATATTTTCCTGGCGTTGGCAACACTGATGATAACAATACCCAGCTGGAGAGCTGCCGTTACGCCACTACATTGCTATTTACATTGACGCACTAAACGATACTAAATATACGGTGTGTACTTTAATTAAATGGGATTTAAGTAAGTTAGAATGTGAATGCTTCGCACGGGACAGCTAGTGAAATATTAAAATGTAGAGAATAAATCAAAGAATTTAACTGTATATTTGTAAATTATCGTGAGGCATTGACGGACACTCTTTTAAAATAGCTGGAATCCCTTGATCTGCCTTTGAATGATTGTGAGGTCAAGGCTATGACAATGGTGCGAACATGAAGGGTAAGCACACAGGATGCAGGAGTGCAAAAGAGAATTCTAGATGTGAATCCTCGAGCTTTTTTCATACCCTGCAGTGCTCACACCCTAAATCTTGTTGTAAATGATGCCGCACTATCTTACATTGATTGATGATGTGAACTTCTTTGGGACAGTTCAAGAGCTCTATAAGTGTTTTTCTGCGTCAACTCACAGGTGGACTGTTTTGCAAAACTATGTATCGTCATAGACGTTGAAACCACTTAGTGAAACTCGCTCGGAAAGCAGAATCGATGCTGTAAGTCCTCTTAGGTACCAAGCTGGTGAAGTGTATGACACTCTATTGGACATATCTGCCGATACGAGAACTGATGCTTTCGGGAAGAATGCAGCTCTTAGCTTGGCCAAAAAACTAGAAGTTTATCTGTAGTCTTTTGACATGGCACATGATTTTGTTTCGTGTAAATTTGGTGAGTAAACTTTTGCAGAGAAAAGAATTGGACATTACAAAAGCCATTGATCTTATCGCCCAAATCACGGAATACTTCATCAAACTAAGAACTGACAAAGGATTTGAGGAAACGCTTGTTGATGCGAGGAAAGTGGCTGAAACTCTAGAAATTGAGCCAACGTTTGAAAAAGAGGAACAACTTCGCCCAAGAAGAAAAAAAAGCAGTTTGATTACGAGTCTTCAGACGTACCAACTACTGATCCAAAGATCGCCTTTAAGAGAGACTTTTATTTTTATGTACTTGACAGAGTAACTTCTTCATAGCAGGAAAGGTTTGAACAACTCCGACGTCACCAAAATATTTTTGGATCTATGTATAATATGCTTTTGACTATGACAAAATCCAACAAGAGGAGAAAAAAAAGACCTTAAGAAAAAGTGTGCTGAACTTAAAATCACATTAAAGGATGGAAGTTACTCTGATACAGACGGAAACCAGTTATTCCAAGAACTCCTTATTCTTACTTCGATTAAGACCAAAGGCCGTCCTCTTCAAGATCTCATGAAAATTTAAAATTATTTAACATCTTCTTCCTTATGTGAAAATTTTCCCAATCTTTGTGTAGCCTTAAGAATTGGTCTTACTCTACCAGTTACTGTCGCATCTTTAGAAAGAAGCTTTTCAAAGCTGAAATTAATCAAACATTATTTAAGATCTACCATGAGTCAAGTGCGGCTGGTTGGTCTGGCCCTAGTATCAATCGAGTTTGATGTGTTGCAAAACATTAAAATAGGTGAATTAATCAAAGACTTTTCTGAAACCAAAGCTCGGGGAGTTTTTTAAAATATTAATAAGGTCAAGCAATGAAATCTCAAATTATATGCAATCAAATTTTGTGTAAAAATAAATGTATAAAATTTTCATTTGAGATGAATTTTTACTTTCTCCCCCTATACCATAGTATATGGAGAAAGTATTGTATTCGTCAAAATTTTCGAGTTTGAGTTTTTGGTGGAAATATCCGTTTTGGGTCCCCCTGAACCTAAAAAAGTGGTTTTCGGAGTGATGTCTGTGTGTGTGTCTGTGTGTCTGTGTGTCTGTGTGGATGTTATCAGACCTAGAGCCTAAACCAGTCGTCCGATTTTGATGAAATTTGGTATGGAGGTATTAATCCACGGTATCTCCAGGCGTTTTTTTCATTTTTGTGAATTTTTTATTTTTAAGGGTAATTTTCCCATAAAAACCCTTAAAATAACGGAAAAATCAACTTTTCTCAAAAACGGCTCTAACGATTTTGATTAAAATTTTATAGTTTATTAGGGACCTAAAGTACTATAAACTGTAAAATTTTGATCAAAATCGTTCGAGCCGTTTTTGAGAAAAGTTGGTTTTTCCGTTATTTTAAGGGTTTTTATGGGAAAATTACTCTTAAAAATAAAAAATTAAGTGCCTATAATGAGGGAGAAAGTATGTGTCAGTTTCCTGATACCGTTTATTTAATTTTCCTTGACATCTATTTTATTTCAGTGGATGAATTATTACAACTTGACAGGTGTTATGAGCAAAATAGAAAACTTTTAATACTTTTGTTGATGTTATAGTTAAAAACTATTTCCTCACAGTTGAATGAACACCAAGGCACGATCCTTCATTTTACCTTTGTTTATAAAGCACTCAGTACTTATAAAATCTCAAGACACCCTGAGACCCTCTATTTTCTAACCCCCCTCCCACCGGTTGGTACGTGTTGGGGCGCCAGAAAGATGCTTCGCACAGGGCGCCATTTACCCACGGTCCGCCCCTGCCTGACGAAGCTGTTTTCAAAAAAACGAAGAACAATAGAGGATTGTACTTCGAAGAAGCGGAGATGAAAAAACGTAGTGCGAGCCAAGAAGTGGAGGGGATACGTCACATGGTCAACTTGGAGAAGCGGAAGTCAAAGGAAAATAATTGAATTTAATAAGAAATAATTAAAATAAAAAGGAGATTAATTAAATAAAAAATTTATTACAAAAGAAAATTGTCTTTAAAAAGGTGCAAAAGGCCTAAATCAAAATCTGGTGCAAGAAAGTTCTTAGTAAGTTGAAACAACATTCAGGATTTTTTACTTCGTAAAACTTAAATATTTCAACGTTAGAAGTTACATGTTTAAACTAGACTTAGCAGGATCGATCAAACAGCCTATCCAAATGAGTTAGCGCACAATTAACTCTATTTGGTAAATTAATTGGAAGAACTAGAGGCTAGGCTACTCTTCAGGACATGAGCGATTAACTTCAAGGATTCAAACCCACAACTCAGGAAGAAGGATCAACTTTAATTCTACCAGATTCTTCCAGATTAATTCTACAAGTTCATCTGTAAATTCTGCTCAGCAGCCAACACCTAGACTCTGACGTCACGACTACAGAAGCCAACAATTTGCCGTTCAACATCAGCTGATTTCAACTAGAACTAGCGCAGCACGAGCGACATACCGCCGGACACCTATCCTCCAGGAACACCCGGCACACCAAAAGTCGGCTAACTTCCCCAAGTTAAGGGGTAGTTCCCCCCCCCCCGTTACTACGCCATTGTATACATATACTATATAAGCCTACTGTAATATACATACTATACTGAAGTTTCAACTTATTAACATATTATATATTTAATTTAGGTACTGTTTTACAGGTACCCAATGGTAAATGATTTGCGTTATATAAAAATGTATGTTTAACAAAAAATATTTAAGTTTCATTGATTCCTCTGCCTTGGTAGCAAATGGATTCATGTTAGTAATATTAAAAGAATAATAATATTCTTTTCTTATGTTTCATTCAATATATAAATGTGTATGTATTTAAAATTTTAAACAAATTAGTTCATTTCAAATAATCAAGAGATGGTTTACCAGTTTAAAAAAATGTTATATCCTTTACAATTTTACATAATATAAATGTATATTATATTTTATTGTTATTATTCTGTGTATTGTATATATATATATACATAAATAAGTGACATGACATACATACAATAACTACAGTACCTATATTTATATAATATTTACGGTATATATAACATATTAGTATGTTCTACGACATTACAAGTAATTTGAATTGGGGAATATTTTGGAAATTTCATTATATTAGGGAATTTTTAAGTAGCTGGTGGGGAAATTACGTGTATGTAATATATATATATAGTATCTGGCAACACTGTTGACACACTTACGTCATTCATTACGGTTTACGTGATTACGTGGCAACTTGGATTTTACTATAATTGATTTGGTGCTTTATTGCTATTAGTGTTTGTAGACTTTTTCTTTTATTATTGCCGCTCTACAGTGTTTGTAGATTTTAATTGTAAATAAAAACTAATCATTATATATTTCTTTAGTAGCAGATTTGTATCAATGGCCTTCAGTTCCATTCTGTATGCTTGGAAAGTGCTAGCGTCACTGCATCAAGTGTTTTTGCAGCGTCTAGAGAATGTTGCGACGTATAACAATCGTAAGCCTGTTATATATTTAGTTAGTAAAGTGCAAAGTTATAACTTATAACCAAACTTATTCTTTTCAGAAGCATTTATCGTTTTTTTTTGAGGTTATGAGTCTGAAACTAACCCGGTAAAAATTTACTTTAACTTGTCAATCGATTTCTAAGGGAATTTGAAATAATATGAAAGAACACATCTAACTGGTTGTAAAAACAACAAAAATTTTCCCGGGAAATAATATTTATATGAATTATGAAAGAAATAAAAGTCAAAATTATATAGGTTAAGTTTTGACTTTTCCGCAATATTTCACGTAATTATAACAAAATAAATCACTTCACATAGGCTACACCAAACACGTAAGAATTAAATGAACTAACTCAAAAGTACACACAAAGCAAGAAAATTAGAAAATAATGTAACAAAACTTGAATTACGAAAACAATAACATCATACCTTTAAAAACAATAGAAACTAGGCCTACAATATAATTGCGTAATTGAAATGGAATTTCATCAACATTGCCAAATCGAACAATAGGTTATTGTACTGAATGAGGTGTGTATAAATCGGTGACCTGTGGACTAGTAAACAGGTGGTGCAGCATTGAATCTCATTGGTTCTGTAATTCGTTATTATCACATTATATAATTAAAATGAAAAAAAAACCTAAAAGGTTCTAACCTATAGTATTTAGTCACAGTATATTTACTTCTTACTAACTCTGGCCGATAACAGTATGATTATATTTTGTTATTATCACATTATAAATATAATTAAAATTAAAAAAAAAACCTTAAAGGTTCTAACCTATAGTCACAGTATGTTTACTTAGTTGGGTTGGCTAAACTGTTGTTTCTACACAAAAAAGAACAAGACAAATCCGGCAACGCTGGGAGAACGCTGAGAAAAACATTTCGGCTCTTTACAATGTAAATTCCCATAAGGAACATTTGATTTGAAAGTTTTTAATATTGTACGTGTTGAAGGTGGTTGAATATTGTTTTCCCGGCATCAGTGAAGTGTATAAATACTATATTTATAAAGAAAAAAGTTAAGGTTTGTGTATTTATAGTAGTTTTGATTGACAAATTAAAGTAAGGAAATACCGTCAACCCTATCCTAGGGCGACTATAAAATTTCCTAAGGCCTAGCTTATAAAGTTTTGGACTGCAATCTGTGCTGACTGCACTCAGGAAAACGCTATAACATGTAATCTTAGTATTGAATTCTGTTACTGAGTGTCTTAACCCTTTCCCCCGTATTCATAATTGACACCAAGTGCCTCATACCAGACCTCTTAAATGGCCAAATTTGTCACTTATATTCAGTTAATGTTCAAACTACGATAACTAATTAACTACTTACGGTATTCTATATTCATGAAATTTTTACCACATCTTAATATTATATTGGTATATCCAAAATGTGTATATTTATTTACCTACTGCAGTAACTTAGTTACTGAAATTTTTTTGAAAGTCCAAATTGAAAAATAAGTTCACTTACAGTTATAACTTTTACAAAAATGTTAGGACACACTTTATATTTGTTAGGCTATAAACTGTCTGTTTTATTTGTGTTCAATTACTACAAAACTACATTTTATAAATAAAAAAATTAACCATGTAGGCCTATTTAAAATTCAGTCTAGCCATGTTTTACGTGGTTCTTGGTTTAAAAAAGTTGTGCTACAGATGATTATAAACACAGATCTAAAACCCTAAACAGCTGGAAGAAATAACAAGTGATACACAACTGTACACTGTAAAATGTTCTCTGAACACTCTGAACACGTTTCTGAAGTTAGTTTTAAAATATTCCAACAGATACGCAAATATTGGCGATGTTATACGTATTTTAAGTTCTACTACCGATTAGTACGGAAACCTGGGGAGTGGAAAAAATATATTGCTTCGAGTTACTACTGTATACCGGGGAAAGGGTTAAATCGATGTACACTGAAGTAATTGGCGTTAATTTGCTACATGACCCTCAACTGATATTTTTGCAGATGACCTTGTTTTGCATTCTACTGTTAAATGTTGAATACAGGTAAAAATATTGTGACTAAAGACTATACGTTAGAATTTCAGGCTATTTTTTTATTATTCTTGCATTTTTGTTGACTTAGGGTTAGGGTCGTATAGTAAATTCGCACCACATAATTTCTTAAAGTTTAATGGAACAAATATAAAAACATCTTAAAAATAAATAAAAAACTTTCCTCACAATATGGTAAAAACAATTGCTATCCATTGAAAGTGATTGGAACGCTCATTCGTTCGTTAAAAATAATATTTTACCGTTCGTAATTAATAAAGACAAGCACTTTACATTCTATAAATGATTGCGCACATAATTAAAAATAGTTTTCAACAGTGAGAAGTGACTGCCTCTTAGTAGGTTATAGTAGCCTACCGTGTATAGACATTGTAATCTGCGGATATTGAAAAATAAAATTTATTCATTAAAAATTTTATTTTTAATGTTCGTAGGTAGTTAATAAAGTCAAGCATTTTTTATATCCTATAAAGGCTTGCGCAGGTAATTAAAAGTACATTTGTAGACTTTGTAGATGTGGACGAGAATAGAGCTTGGTTCAATCGCAAACTCTTGTGCAAGTAGTTTTTCTTTAAAAACTACATTTTTAACTTACTCAGTTTATACAGCCATGTATTATATAATCTTTAAAGGCTGGTTATTAAAACTATATTTGTAGACTTTGTGGATGTAAAAGCGATGTGGCATTAAGACCGAAGTCATCTAGCGGTAACTAGTATGTAAGGTGTTTTGTTAAATTAAATTGTATTTTTAAATAAAATATTGAATAAATGGGATGTTATAGAGAAAAGTAAAGAGTACATCTATAATAGCCTGTATTTTATAAAAATCCAGTGTCATGGTGTTTGTCCGCGATGAACTCCGAAACTACTCAACCGATTTTAATAAAAAAATTTTTAAAAGTGTGATTTATTCCAACTTAAAATATACCATGGTTTTTATCCCAATCTAAGTTGTTGAAATGCGGTTGCTACCCCTATTAAATAAATACAAATTAAACTAAATTCCTTCAAGCTTTAGGCCTAGTCAAAGGGATGAAATGGAATAACTAAGCCTACCCTTAAAATTAAATAGTAATCCATATACTTACTTTTTCTATTATTCTCAAAAAACTACTCAACTAGTTTCACTAAAATTTAACAATTTACACATATTAGTACCGGAATATTTTAGAGAATATTTTTTATGGTCTCTACAAACAAATAGATTTAAATGGAGTAGCTGCCCCTATATAATTAAAATAAATTATAGGTAGGCCTACTAAATTCCTTAATTATTTAATAGGCCTATTAATCTTAATTAGTACAAAAAACATTTGCAGTTTAATTACTTAAGTCAAAAGGATGATATGGTATAAATACCCTTAAAATTAAACCAAGTAAGCCTAATATCAAAGCCTTGCGTGCCACTAGTTTACTAATAAATAATT
>JAGFPH010000361.1:534722-548318 GCA_018207615.1 Philaenus spumarius
GGGATTTTTGAGGGCATGCTTTAATGAATTTGATAATTTTGACACTTGAGTCAAGAACTTCTTTGAACGCTTCAGGTAGGTACTTAGCTACCAATTTTTCATGGTGAAGTACACAATGAGTGGAACTACAATTGGCAACAATATTTTTTAATATGACCTTCAGTTTGGTGATGTCCCCTCATGGCCTTAGTGTCCATCAATCCAAACTGAGACAAAGTTTTTCCACTGATGATTGCTTTCCATAAGAAAAATATCAATCACTTTAAAAATAGCTTTACCTTTAGAAGAAAGTTGTAAGTGGCTTACAAAATTATCAAATACCTCACCATGTAATATTTCACGTACAAAAACAAATAATTGTGTTAGGCCAGCGACATCTGTTGTTTCGTTGAGTTGTATGGCAAACCAAGGCCTACAATGAATGGCTAGTATCAGCTGATCGTTTGTGTTATATGCCATATCTATAGTTATACAAGAGACAATTTGTACTGCAGCAGGAAGGATAAGAGTTTCACCAATAATACTAGGACTTTTACTGGACTTGGCAATGAGAAAGCTCGCTTTGTAAGAAGCTTTTAGTTTAGTTTACTCCAAAGTAATATTTGTTAATAAAATATGTCTCGGCCAATTGATGTCCTTTACATAAATCACTGAATAAAATTTTCTAATTCCAAAAGTACAGTTTTAGTTCATTTTAGTTATGTAGTCAGGAGACTGATAACTCATTGTTTAGATGAGTGATTCTCATTGGTCAACATTTCTTTAGTTTTTAACCTGATTTACATTGAGATATTGTATATAACTAGTAATGTATCTGTGTTGTGAACAGGTGTTTGTGTCTGTGGGTGCTTTGGCGATGCCTTGGCTTACACACGTGAAGGCAAGGTGTATGTCTGGGGTAATAATGCCAAGCCTACCCCTTGTAATAGACCACAGTTAGTTCCTGAACTGACTGATATTGTTGATGCAATATGTAATAGAGGACATTATCTCGCTCTAACAAAGAGTGGAATGGTAAGAAACATTACTCTTTCCTTTAAAATGTACTTAAAGTGGTTTACAAAATATTGTAAAATATGAGTTTTATAATAAATAACAGTTCAGGTTAGTTTTTCAGCGGAATTGTGTAGTTATACCTTACACTTTAAGTTGTTAAGTCTCTTCATATTTCATTGTATAATATATACAGTATAGTCCTGCTAATTGGGAGCGAACACTGTTTGGTTTAGCGGGACTCTACTGTATTAAATGCAATAGAAATACACCATATACGCTATAAATACAAATTTACTGGTTACATAATTTTGTATTTATTTTATTTAGGTAGTGTTGTTTTAATTTATTTATTAGTTTTTTCACTATATTAAACACTTGGGTCTGCTCCAGTAAACGAGAAAGCAACCGGAAACGCAACCGCTTCTCACTGTATCCCTATCTAAACAGTGCAATTTCTTGCAGCTGAACGCTTTGACATTGCCTCATTTCAAACCATTTTATAAGTCTATCTTTTGTAATTGAGTGTTGAAAAAAAACTGAATATTCTTTATAAAATTTCGGATCCGGCTTGCAAATTATTTTTCATTATTAAATTTTCATTGTGTTAGGAAAAAATTCAAACTTGTACTTACAAAATGTCAATTACATAACAAATCAAAAGCATTTAAAAATGAAATTAAATTGTGCAAGACGGATGCGTATTGTGACTGTGCTTAAAATGAGACCTTGTAAACAATTTTAAGATAAAAAGTAAAATATAGAAAAATATACACTATGACAAAATAACTTACTTCTATTAATTGAAAGATAATGTAAGAACTAATAATAATACTTTTAGTCCCTTAGAGACATTATTAAAATAACATTGTGCATAATTATAATTAAATATCATTAAATAAGTTCATGGAAGAATTAATTATTGTTGTTAAGACATAAAGTTTAACTGACATTGAATATTTTAAATAGAACAACCAAATAATGGCTTAAATACGTTGACATTAAATTAGTGATGCCCACTACTACTTGTGCCCAATTCACTAATTAATTGTATTCAGGATGTTCAGCTTCGACTGCCCGAAACTTTATGGGGTTATTTGTCAGCCAGAAACAAGCAAATAATACAATATAACATGTGTCCTATCTCGATGTGTTTTCCGTCTGTCCGCTTGTGTGTGATTTTACAAATACCTTAATATCCCAGAAACGGTTTAAGATATAATCGTGAAACTGGGATTGAATATTCATCTAAATACGGTACATTTTATATAAATATTTTGTTTTCCTCCAACAATCCATTTCAAAATGGCTGCAGTTGAAAATTTTCAATGTTAAATGTCTAGAAAACTACATTTTACAAAAAAAAAAAAATGTAAAGTTACAAAATTTGTAGACTATTTTAAGAACAATCCAACTATATACCGTTTTTAACATTTGTGTCATAAATAATGGAGGTAACTTAAATTTAGTGGTTGGATGTAGGGCTATTCGGGTCCTGAAGATGGTCATATTAATGAAGCAGTAATAAAAAGCCTATAAAGTCACTTCGTTTTAATCTCTTCACCCAATGTTTTTCTTTTAGTTTAATATTGGAGCAAACAAGGAAGTTATATTACTTTAAATGTACATACAACAATGTTACTTCTGCCTTGATCCAGTTGAGTCTTCTTAGTGTTTATACAATGGCTGTTCGGAAAGTAAACTCCGTTTTTATAATAAATGAAACACAGAAGTAGATACAAAATTTGTATTAGAGACATCTTAAAACTACGACTTTCCTTTACTTGTCAACATAGTTTCCATGAATATTAAGCACTTATCATACCTATTACTGTCCGCGAGGCACGAGATGGTCCCTGAGTCCTTGCCTAGATTTAGTTTGAAGGCGCTTGTAGCTATGTGCCACGACCTATTACAGAGCCGCCGTGAATGTCCGCTGCATCGTTATTCGACAAATGCTTTTTAAAATCGAACGTGACATCTTGGTACAAAACAGGAATTCTGCAGTGTTTTTGTTTAAATACGAGTATATATAAAAAATAACATTATTAGTAGTAATTATTGGAAATATGTATGCAATTACTGTTGTGAAAGAACAAAATATATATACTGTTCGTATGTACGTTTACTTAATTATTATACTAAATGGATTTTAATAGATTAACAGAATAACAGCTTAAAAGTTATTATAATTCCGATTAGTAGTGTTGAAATAATATTAATAATATGTTTTTAAAAAACACGGTAAGAGTTTGGCATAGTATAATATTTTTGGATTTATAACTTTAAAAACGATAGAACATTAAATTATTTATGAACAGTGTAGTTATATTCCTTACAAATAACAATAAAATAAAACATAAAGTAATAAAATTTATAATATATATGATTATAAATTAACTTTAATTGATATAACTCATTTATTATGCAACAACTTGCCACGCGCAAACCTCCCACCCCACTTTAATTTATTCAATAAATACAACCTTTTGTTGTTAACTTTAAAACTTTCCCTCATCAAATAACACCCAAGTGTTTTCAGGCCTTATTTGATGCTGTTCTCTAGTACTACCCCGTTAGAACAATTTGAGAGGTATGGCGAGGGCAAGAAAAGGAAAACCTTTTGTTTCCTATTCTTAAGTTTTTTAAATTTAAATTAATTAGACCTTTTTTGTCTTCTGTGTAGTACACTAGCTCAATTCTAGACTCTTTTTCGGGATCGTTCCCTTTGGAGTTAAATTTGTAGTGATCCGTGAATAACTCACCTGCTGACTTAATTACACTAGAGCACTGAATGGTTTTAGGATTATTTTGATTGGATTTGTAAATTATATATTCAAAATTTTCTATTGAAAACACAAAACGATTTATTGATTAACATAAATCCATTAACTTTGAAACAACAAATTATTATTTTCAAAAACACAATGAAATTGATTAATCTTTAACTTATAATTACATATATTGAAAAGTAGCAAAGTGATGAATTAATTTATAAATTAAAATTTGTATATTAATGATTATATTATTTACATACGACGATTTGCCATTGTGAGTAATGAAATTTACTAAACGAGTTTACTTTATTCAAATTCCCCAGAATCTACTTGAATTTATTTATTTAACTTAATTTATATATTACTTTGCAAAAAAGGGATTTATTTAAAATTATAAGTAACAATGATTGTTTGCCACTTACAGAACACAAGAAGTTCGACATGTAATTCTTTCTGTTGATTCCCAGCAATTTAAAGTTGTTCTCCTTGGACCCCAGAATGGTTTCTTCGGCTTACAGTTGTCTTCTCCTGGACTTAATTAAAGTTGTCCTCTCCTAGTTGATTGTAGTATCTTTTGGCAAGATAGGCCGTTTATATGGATATTCTTCTCCCGAAATTATCACGACCCGACTTAGCTTTAGGCCGGATCTAGTACGTAACGCACACCGTAACTGATCACCCTTCGACTTTCTTCTAAGTACCCTCGGAGCTCGGTCAGCTGTTTACTCGTTGGCGCTTCGTGCTAAACTAAAGTTAAAAGAGATGCAAGCTGCTTTCCTCGACTTGTTACTAGTCAAACGAGCATCTTCCTCTAGGTGACAAGAAATTCTGATTTCTTGCTTTAGAAATATATTTTTTGGTCTTAATATATTCCCTGATTTATTTGATGAATTTTAGTGCCTTTATTTCCCATCGATTAGGCCTAATTTAATTATTATCTTCATTTATTGAATTACAGTATGCGCTCTGTTTTGTTTTGCGTAGTACCTCCGATGACGTAATTTCCTTCTCGGTGCTTCGGTCTGGCGTTCCTGTTCGTGCCTGTCGTTTTGCTATTTTGGCTTTGATTTCATCCAAACTCTATAACTTCTTTTTGCGTGGTCGGATTTTTATTTTATTGACTTCTATGGATTGGTTGACGTTTTCTGGTTTCTCTGGAATTCGAATGGCGTTTCTAGTCCTCTTCATTCTTGAGTTATAGACTTAGTTAGTTTTGCTTAAATTTTGAAATTTATTTCCTGTAAATTTGAAATTTTCAATTTTTTCTTGCTTGTATCTTCTTCGGTTGGTCTTGAAATGCGCTGATCTGGTGTTGGATTTTTGATAGCTTGTTTGGTTGTCTAGTTATCCAGCTTGTTGTTACTCTAATTGCCTTCGTTTGGTTTTCGGCGTCTCATTCCCCCCCTTTAAAGCTCTTTTCATATCTCACATGGCATTACAATTTATTACACATATATATACCCTATTTTATCAATATTTCCCTTTTATTAATCTCCCTTGTATTTATTTTGAATTAATTTATTTTGAACTTTGGCTTGATTATGCCCTATTATTGACTCTATTAAATGCTATTTTTATGATTTAATTACATTTGAACTTTATGAGTTATTGGCCTTTTTATGCCCAAGAATGACTTTACACTTTATTTTTTAGCTATTAAACTTTATAACTTTATATTTCTTAGTACTTTATTTTCTTAACCCTTTTTAACTCTACAAATGACTCTACTTTGTTTTTGGATCTTATTCAAATTCTGCAAAATCAATTTGTTTACGCTTACATTTTTGTCTATAACCTTTTAACAAATTATCATAACAAAATTATTTTTATTACTCCTTGCTTATTTAACTCTCCTTTCAACATAAATCTAATAATAACAACTTTTTTTAATAAAATTACAAACCCCTATCTTTCAATGTTAACTCATTCCTACCAAATTTAGACAAGACTGGACAAGTCTATTCCTGTCAGTTCCTGCAAAGTTTTGGCTCGATCTTGTCGCTAATGCATATGTCATAGTCTGCACTTATTCAACTACCACAATTTTAGTTAATTCTTCAAAATTATTAATAAATACTATTTTCACATTGGAAACTACTTTTTTATCTTAATTTTGGGCTTTTTTGACACCCTTTGGCTTTAATCTTTTGTTATATTGACTTTGAATTTATTTTAATTAATGCAATTAATTAACCCCAATTGGATCGGTTGATTGGCCGTTCCAAACTGTATAAACTTACATTCGTACAAAATATTTTACAGTAACTTAAATTTGGTTAATATTATTGTACTTTATAGCTTTTTGATTTTTAGAACCTCCTTTACTGTATATTTTTTAAACTTAATTTACTCAATTTATTTATATGTAGTATAATATTTAAAGCGCCTGTAGGCTACTAGGTACACATTATTCATTTACTGTATTGTTTGTGCTGATTTTGTTGAGAATTTAGTCAATAGAATTAATTTGAAAAAAACCCAGCTGTTTTAATTACTAAAATCCATTTTAACATAAGCCTACATGATCAATACTAAGCTATATGACGTTATATTTTCCGCTATAGCGTCCCATTCCCGAACAACTCCTTCACTCATTATCTTTAGGCCATACATAACACAAAGTTCTCTATGAATTGCTGCTGCCGAATATTGTTTAGCTGTGACAAATCAAATGGCAGCCATGCACTTGACACTTGGCAGGATTTTCTATTGCAGCACACATTTTGGCAAGCGACCTTCACTCTACCATGGCTGGACGCCGACTGAACTGCCGTGCGCGCCGTCGCAAGAATGGTGGCACTACCCCCTCCACTTCCCATGCAGTGAGCAAACGTAGATTACTTTCCGAACAGCCCTCGTAATTAAAGCTATCAATTAAGTGTTAGGAATTTGTGTAAGCTATTTAAATTTTGAAGATACATGTTTATAAATATCATGACCATTGAATTAATCACCCTGTGTACTGATTAGTATTTTGGCAATGTTTGTATACTTTATTTAAGTTAATGTGTATTTACTTGCATTATTTGTGTCTGTTTTAGCTCTATGAATGGAGAGGTGTCAACACTTGTAACCGTGTATTAAATGGATTGAGTACATCTCCAAGAGTAGTAGCATTGAATAAAGTAATTATGTCTATTGCTTGTGGGCCTTTTCATGCATTGGCCTTAACTAAGGATGGAGAGGTAACATTTCTAATGTCACAAATATAAGTGAAGAAAATATACAAATACAATTATAAGTTTTTTAAAAACAATTTATTAAATAAATTTATACAACCTACAGTGACTTGCAATCTCTACTGTTATGCTGCCATTCTCTTGTAATTTTATATAACAAATTTTGATTATTAGCTATTTTGCATACTTTAAATATAGCTAGCGTAGTACACATGGTAAGATATGTACTTGGATCAATGCAGTGGTACCTATATAACATATTTTGTATACAGGGAGTACTCGCTCCAAAACTCTGCTTTGCAAAAATTATATTAAACTAGTAAATCCCCGTGAAAAATCACAGACGGATTAATTAGATACACATCAGAAATACATCATTTATACAAAAAACAACACACTTTATCTAGGCCTACCTAACTATGCAGACGGGAATTTTTAACTCGTAAATGTGTACAATTATAAGGACTATAAAACTGTAGGAATATTTGTTAAGATTTTGTGTTTATGTATATTATTGTATATATTTAAAGAAAGATAAAAATATTATATTGCCTTTTATTTCATATTGATAGATCAAATGATTTAGAAGTTATTAATATTATAGGCCATATTATTGATTGAAGTTGTAAACATAACCCCAAAGTACAATTTACGCTAGGTTTTGTTTGTATTACAGATGATGGGTGAAATCAGCTGTTATATTATTAAGTTAAACGAATAGGTATCTCTTCTTTAAATTTGTATAAATGAATCTTTTCATGATAAAAGAATGTATTTATATACAGTTTATAATCTCAAAGCAAATATTATAATTTATAATTCTAACATAAATTAGTTCTATAACTCATCTTTAAAAAAAATCAACTTCACAAGAAATTATAACAATTGAAGTTGTAAACATAACCTTAAATTATAATATACACTGGGTTTACAGATGATGGGTGAAATCAGCTGTTATATTAAATAAAGTTTGCTAAATAAGTTATATTAAATAAGTTCCACGTACTTACACTCACTTTTATAAGAGTTGATTTTTTTGTAATACTTGACTTACAAAGGTCCACACTCAAAAGGAAAACATGGAAAAGAAAAAAATGTGTATAAAATAATACTGTGTCTTGTGATTTATCATTTTAAATGTTATTTTTTTGTCAATTCTAAAGTTAAAGTTTAATGTTATGAGTAGATAAAAATTATGCATAATAGTAAACAAAACAAAATTTCTTAGATTGTTCACTATTATTATATTTTATTATACGTTTGACTTTTTAATGAAATTTAAAGTTTTGTTTAGATTCATCGCATTACTTTAAAAAAATAATAATTTTGAAATGTGAAGGTCCAACTCTTTAATTTTTATAAAACTGATACTTTTAACATAATCAATAATAAACCAGAGAAGTTAAAGCTAGACATATATGCCAAGGGTTCCGTACTGCTAGCTTACCAAAGTAATATCAATGACAACAATTGTTCAACACTTCAAATCAATATAACAAACTAACGATCTAACCAGTCACAATAACCATGGCTTAAATAAATTATACATTGAATACAAGTGAAAGTTAGTGATGGCTCCCAAACATGGTTTACTACATGAATGGTAAACATAATTTTTGATCACTTTTTTACAAAAGTTTGAATCTGCTGTAGTTTTCTTGTAAAGTATATAAACACATCTATCGCTTCTATTTGTTGTCTTCAAAAATTTAACTGCAGTACTTTTGGAACTAGAGGAGAGAATGGGTCTTTGACCACATTTTTGGGAACGTTAAAAATTACATTTAACAAAATGTGTAAACAGTTATCTTGTAATCCTGTAATAAAGCTCTTTTAAACAATACCCCACACAACAGTATCATAAAATATTTCTTGGATAGGGGGGGGGGTACCAATTTTGGTTCCGAAAATTCATTTACGTATTTTTTGAGTTCTGAATATTTGTATGTTAGCTTGTTTTGAATCTTCGTCAAATTTGATTGTCATAGCTCTTTCCATTCTGGACATCATCGACTGTGACACGCAGACAAACAAGTGATCCTATATGGGTTCAGTACGGAACCCTAAAAATGACTGAAAATCATATTTAAAGTTATAACTTACAGAATAAACTGAATTTGACCTTATTAGGTGTTTGGTATTGTGCCGGTATTGAAAATAAGCAGTTGAAAGGACCGGCACCGTCTAGTAAAAGGAGATGAAATTAGGGAGGGCGCGCTTTCTGTTGACTAGCAAGTGAACTAATAGCAATGGTTAAGAGCAGAAAGTTGTATTGGTCATGTTAACGATGAATTTTTGTAAATATGTTTATGATTAAGTTTTTCTTTTTGCTTCATGCTTTCTAATTTTAATTTTCCTGAAGCATAAATATTAATTTGATTTATTCATGTGAGATAACTAAGAGCTTATTTCTTTAAGTATGTTGGAATTTTACATTGGGAAATTAATATGATTTCAGTAGTTGTCTTTGTACTTTGAGGTTGATTCTATTTGATCCCGTTAGATTTTCCGTTTCTGGAACTTTCTATGATGAACCGATTGGTAAGAGAGGGGATGGCGTGGGGTTAAAGTAGAATAACGAGTCGTTTTTTTCTAAAATGTTGGTCATGGAGTACAGGCGTGAGATGGTTTTTTTTTTTAATGTATAGTAAGTATCCTTTTAGTTTCGGTTTTTGTACAGACATGTCTGGTTATAAGTTTTTTTTAAAATTTATGTCATATTATGCACATGTTGTCTAATTTTGTTGTAAAAGTAAAGCAAACAGTGCATTATGAAAATTTGTTTTCATTGGTTCTCTACCTGTCATGTCATGCTCAGTTTGGTCATTGGATTTTCTTTTTTTAACACTCCTTCATTTTTTTATATTATTATTGTCTGTTTGTCTTTTATTATTATATAAGTGCTGGTTTCCCGTCTTAAAAAGGAGTGAGGTGGGACGTAGAGCACAGTATATTACTACCAGCCCAATTGATCATCATACAGTATCAGTTCAAGACTGGTTCAGTATTTTTCCATGACGGTTGTTATGTGATGGAGAATGAAGTTTACAGATTTCTCTTCTAGGACTTAACGCACTGCATTATGTAATGTATTTTAATTTCACACTATTGCCAAGCTCTGATGATACTGAGAAATCATACATTACACTATCATGCTTTGATGTTTAATAAAACAAAGGTTTCAGTGTATCTATAGATTACATAAAGCATGGTTTAAAGTTGCATGGACTCAGTTTTTGCAACAAGTAAAGTGTACAATATGTTGAAGTTTTACTGTTACCTGTTTAAGTTCCATTAGTATTTTTTATGAGTCTGTATTTTAATAAATTAATGAACAGAAATAAAATGAATACACTCCGCATCTATTTCATACATAAAGGTTATATACATTTTTTTTCAGGACACTAATTACTGTGTAGTATGTGTTTTTTTTTTTTTAATGAATTCATGTTTTACAGGTTTACAGTTGGGGAAAGAATGTAATCAAAGGATTTGTAGATCAGCGAATGACCAAGATCCTTCTTCCAGGAGAAACTGTTGCCAAGGTAATATCTTAAGTAGCAATCCCACTTTGTGTCAATTTACTGTGCTTATACAATAGACAATTTATCATACAGTCAAACTCAAATAATTCCAACATTTTTCATTTCATATCATGGTTAAATTGAACTTTTCTGTTGGTCCCTTGACATTCTATATAACCCAAAGTGAAATGCAATGTAATTTTATATGAAAACTACAAACATATTCTACATTAATGGCACCCAGTACATTCAATAAGGAATAAGATGTGTTTGTAAACGTTAACAGGCTTGATTGTTAGAGGAGTACTTGGATACATATTATTTACTGATTGCATTGATTATAACTTAAAATAATGATTGCTGTCATTTTGATGGGAAATTCTTTATTTAATTTCTCTTCGGTGATTTAAATGTGTAAAACCACTTTTATTTAAGTAAGTATGTTTGCTAAAAGGAATATTTAAAACTTTAGGTCTGGGTAATGAACTTTAAATTAATCACATAAAACTTGCAATGTATATTATTTTAATTCAATTTAAATATTCTTGGGCCAAAATATAAAATTGTCACTAAATAGTAAGTCTTTTAGAACCAAGGCACTGGTGCAGTGGAAATACCAATAAGACTAATTAATGTTTAACTTAAACATTTTTTAAACAACATGAGCTTGCAATTGTTTAACTTTTCTGACACATTAATGACTGTTTCACCAATTGGTTACACTTTTCAAAAATAAATCCTTAACTTTTTCCAACAGTGGAATGCTTTAGTGGGCTGTGCAAAATGTTGTGTCTAATTTTAAAGAGATTACTTGTCACTCAAGCTGTTTTATTGACCTCTACAGGCTTTGTTTTGACATTTTTAAAACATCTGAGGTTTGCCGACTTGCTACAAAAGTACAACGTGTAGACAACTTCAGACGCAAATTTAAAATATGAAATTTCCCAACCCAAGATGAAAGGTAACTTGGCGTTAGTTATTAAACCAATATCACATTCTTATTACCATTGTGGTGGAAATGGTAAAAACAGGCTTATTATATTGTGGAAACGGTGATTGTTATTTTATCATCACAAGACACATAAATGTGGAGTTTGGGAACTATTTTTTATTTTCAAATGTAAATAGGAGATGCAAAACAGTGTTTTTAACTTAAATACATCTTATTTTCTTGTGCAAGAAGGCATCGAAGTATGGAGTTGATTCATGGAAAGATTTCATAACACATTTTGTAAGATCTCCAACTTCCCAAAGTATAAAATAATATAGAATAGGACCATAAGTCAATTTTAGAAAGAGAGCATTTTTATTTTTGAATTTAACTTAATTTATATTACAAATGTTTTTTAGAAAGAGAGCTTAATAATTAGAAACATTTTAACGTAAAGGAAATAAATATAAAAGGGCAGACAATTTTAAAGTACATTTCAGTAGAATAAAAACAAAAGGCAGACAATTATAAAATCAATTATATTAAATTTAAATGTAGGGTTTGAGAAAATGGACAGTCTATGTACTAACGCCAAGACGCGGAAATTATACGAGTTTTAAGACGCAGTTAGAAAAGTAGCGTCCACCAGTCTAGACGAGATAAGAAGCGAACACCTGCAAGCCAATTCCTGGAGAAATGGTCTACGTGCAATTCAACATGCAAGATCCACAGGGAATGCTTTGGTAAGCAACCAACGAATCTGACGAAATTGAACATCTGTGTGCCGTCAGACGTTTTCTGATTGGTGGAGAGAAAAGAGACGCCGGCTGAATGCAGCGGTGGGAAAAGACGCTAAGCACTTGCCAACGAGAGTCCAAAGAGTGAACATCGCTTGAAGTGTTGTGCTTTGAGTAACAGTTTAAATGTAACATTTATTGTTAATCTACAAGTACAAAGTAGTATCTCATCTTAAAATGGTGTATAGTGCGATCGCTTAAAATAATGTGACAGTAAATCGGACACGACAATGAAATAGGGTACAAAAGTTTTGCGCTTGCGAGTGGGGTTTTCTTTTTTTAAATTAATAAGTTTGTGGTCTGCTTTTCGTAAGTACAGTGCACTTAAAATTCCTTTTTATAAATCACCAGCTCTCTTTAAATTTATAATGTATTAATTTGTATGTATTTGAATTTATTTTTCTTTGCTGTATATTATAAGATATTAATAAATGTCAAAGGTTATTTCTGAATCGTCTGCTTTGTTTGGCCTGATCTGATCCTCTTCACCATTTTTCATTCAGGTCATTGAATTCACAACCCGAGATAGAAAAATTAATAGAGTCTTGCAATCCAACTGCATCAAATCAAATCAAGTTTATATATATATAATTTTTTTTTTTTTTGTAATCTAAGCAACTTACAATTTTAAGTATTCTTGCGCCAAAATATAAAATTGTCATTAAATAGTAAGTCTTCTTAATTAGAACCAAGGCACTCCCCCCTAGAAAACACCGGAGGCACTCCCCATAGGCATTAATTAGGAAACACCCTTAACTCTAATTAATGTTAAACTTTAATTTTTTTTTTAAACAACATCTGATTCCATATTGTTTAACTTTTTTGAAAATATGAATTTTGTACAACTCGGGTTAATATTTGAAAATTAAATGTCAATATGTTATTTATTAATGTTTAATTATAAGATTGGTTTTATGAGAAGTGAATTTAATGGTGCAGCAGACCCTTCCCAAAATATTTGATAAAAGTGAAGACATTCTTAATCTCAAAGTTAGAATCAAGTTGGTTTACAAAGTCAATTTTTGTTTTGTTTACTATTATAAACATTACCTTGAAGATGCCAATAGGAGCTCTGCTATGATGTAATATCTCCTACAGTTAACTGGTAGCACAGGATCTTAGAGGATTCATGCTAAGCAGTAAATGTAGTAAATAGATTATTCCATCTTGATTTGCATCTGTCACAAGTTTTACTTCTTCATTGGGTTTGGGTTCATGTTTTAGGTTGCTTGTGGTACATATCACAGTTTAGTATTGACTCACAGTGGGAAGCTTTACACTTGGGGTTGTAATGACTATGGTCTGGGAGATCCCAGTGGTAGTACTGAGTCAGCAACACCTGTTGAAATTGGACAGAACATTGGCAGGTATGTCCAAGTAGTTTGATAAGGCTTA
>JAGFPH010000361.1:569224-580215 GCA_018207615.1 Philaenus spumarius
GAGTGAACAAGTGTGTCTTGTCGTCTAATCAAAGAAAAAAACTTCTGGTCAAATCATTAAAAAAATCCATTGAAAGTAGTATTACTATTCACTTTTTTTAAACTAATTTTTAATATAAAACAGTTTTATTGACTTAAGTATTGCTTGTTTCTTTTTGGATGGAAATCACTTTCTTCATTTGTATGGTTGTCCATTTTACATATATTGCAGTTGTATTTTCGGAAGAAAAATCTGTTCGGTGTATTATTATTTATTTATTTTACATATTGTGAAGTTTTGTCCTACATTGTTTTGAACATTGTTGGTGTTATATTCATTTTTTGACCCTTGAGTCCAAAAAAGTGGTTTTTACAAAATGTCTGTCTGTATGTATACAAAGCTAGAGCGAAAACTATTCGATCGATTTCAAACAAATTTGCACCAGACATGTCAAGTAGGCCTGTATAGATGCTCGAAATCGGGTTTAACAATTTTGAAAAACAACCCCCTTTTTGGCCAAAAAATCAGTTAGGGTACCTATTATTTTTTTATAAAATAAAAACGGCTCTAACAATTTTGATCTTATTTGCAGCCCTTAATGTACCCTACCTCATGCAGAAAACCGTACCTTTTACAAAATTCTAGTTTAGCTAATAATAATAATAATAATAACTGATTTTTAGGCGTTTTTGGCCAAAAAGGGGGTTGCTTTTCAAAACCTTTTTTCGTGCATCTATACAGGCCTAATTGGCGTGTTTGGTGCAAATTTGTTCGAAATCGATCGAATAGTTTTATCTCTAGCTAATAATAATAATATTTATTAGTTAATCTCTTAGTTTAAAATCACCTCTCCTACCCCTCCTACAAAAATGAAGTCACTGTGAATCTGTTTAATAATTGAAATATGTTTGTGAGAAAGTATGTGCTAGTTTCTGGTACCGTTTATTTGAAATGTGTTTGTTTTATAACCTTTCTATTGTATATTTAACCCTAACGTGTGTACAATTTCTGTAAGTTGCTCTGTCATGGTTTTAATAGTTTAAAATTGTCTATTTTCCGTGCTATTGTGGTTTTCCGTGATTCTTAAGTATTTTTTGGTGATTTAGGTTTTTTTTTTGAAAAAATTGTTCAATTTTCCTTAGATTCTTTGGTCTAGTGTTCTATTCTCCATTGTTATTATTATATGTTCGCAAATTTCAGTTCTTGAACCCTGTATTACATGTGCTATTATTCGGTTGTCTTCGACGTTAAAGGTATGTAATTAATAGATTGATTTGTGATTTGGCTGTCCATCCGTAAGCCACTTCTTATCTGGATATAAAAGTATGTGTATCTTCAGATGGTAAGCCGTGATATTGGGATGGTTGATCTAAGGGTATTTTTTCTTTCCTCTCCATTTCAGTGTTTGTTTTCGTTTTTTATTTTATTTGGGTGTTGTCTTGCTTCTTCGTAGATGTGTTTGTTTTTCCTTTGATTGGACCATTTGAAATTTTGAAAGATCACATTTGAAATTTTTTGTGACATCTCATGATTTCGTTCAGTGATATATTGTTCGATGAAATTTGACCTGGTACGTTCGTTTTGACTTCCATTTGCTATCGGGTTAAGGTATGTTGTGATTGAAGCGACTGGTGCGAGCATAGCTCTGCGATGATTGCCGTCAGACTGTTGTTGTTATTGAAGCGATTATTCTACCAGTCGCCCGTTCATTACAAGTCCATTTTGAACAATGCAAAGCAGGCGCCCGCGATTATCGCAACGTACCTTTACATCTAACGAGTCTGGCCTGTTAGTTTTATTCCATTAAGTTCTTTTGAAATGTATTTGATATTATTAATTATTATTAGTTATGTTTTGTTATTTATTTAAAAATCTTAATTTAGGGTATTCGTGTTTACCCCAAATACTTACAATTTGTAACTACTTTTCAATCAAAGTCTAATTTTATCAAAATAATATTAAAACAATTTTATTCTCACTTAATTTTGTGTTGCATGAAATATCATTTATTTGTATTATGTTTTAGTATTCTTCCAAATCGGTTAAGTACCTACTACTGGTCTTCAAAATGTATTGTAGTTTTTTATTGTTATTTTCTTACAACATTTTCTTAATTATTATCAATGAATGTAAATTTATTTTTGTATTTTTCAACTATATATTACTTTTTTTATTAAATTCGAATAGCTAGTTTAATACTTTAACATGTTACATTACATACGATTACCACCAATAACAAGGATTTCTTTTTCACCAAGCATTAGAGGTTAAAGAACTTATTTAATATTATGTTGTCTTCTGCTACTTTCAAAAGTATTAATGTGTTGTTTTTGTTAATAAATCTTACTGAATTTGTGTATTTGTATTATTTAAATTTATTTTATAAATTACGTAGAGCCTGCTTTTTTCCATAAACATATTTTTATGAAAAACTTTAATAAGTTATTGGATTTAACTGTAAACTTTAAGTTACCTAATGGGTTGTTTTCAGAGAATAAAATAACACTTTTAAGAAAAGAAAAAAACAATTATGCGTAATTAAGTTTTTTTTTTTTTTTTGCTAAAGTGGCATAAAATGTCTACTTTATTTGGGAGAGGGAACCCACAGACAGGTTTTGGGGGGGGATTAGCGCCATAGGCTTTGGGGGGGATGGGCACTCCTGAGTTTGCAGATTTCTTAACATTTTATTTAAGAGTTTAATCCTTTCTTACCCATGGTTAATCATAAAATACAATGAGTATTCAAGTCTTCACTCTAATACTTTTATTATTATTATTACATGAAATTGAGCTTTATAAGTAATTGGTTATCTTAATATAATACTTTATTTTAAAAGCCTAAACTTTAACAGCAGTTTATGACATATTAAATTGATTGATGAGTTATTCGGTTTCCTTCCAATTTCTTATTAGTTGGTATTTATTTCAAACCCTTGCCAGCTAAATTATATATTTATAAAGGAAATCAGACCTAATTTTCAAACTTTGTAAAACTTTATTTTATATTGTTAAATTATTTACTTTGTGATTTAATACTAAATATTATAATTTATTAAAATTAAAAGTTGTAAACAATTGAAATTAAAATTTAAGGTAAAAACAGTTGGTATTTGGTGAAACTCCGTAATAAGGATAGAAATAACCAAATGGTAAAATTTCACAATTATAATAAATTTATTACTGAGCAACATATGTTTCACCGTTAGGCATCATCAGGCTACTAAATTGAAATACAGCAAGTATCTTAAAACTAACATACAAACAAAAGTAGAAGGAGTGGAAGTGACAATGGAACTGACCAGGATGGGCAAATGAAATATGGCCTAGGTAAACAAAACAAGGGCAAGGTGTGTTACATAATGGGTTTTAACAAAGGGGATGAATTGAGACAAATTTTGTCATTTAAGTTAGAAGTATGATTTTTTAAAACAGATCTATTAATTTGAATCTGTTGATTGAAATTAGAAATCAAAGTTAATTACAAACATGTATAAATATCAAAAATACATTTAGCATTCATAAATGAAATATTTACCAATATAATACAATAGCAGACTTAGAATATAAAACAAATTTGAATTAAATAAATTTAAAATGGCTGCCAACTTAAAAATAAATTTTGAAAGAAACAAATAGTAAAAATCAATAAAGGTACTCTCTGTTCAATATTTCTGTGCTAGCACAATTTCACTCTAAACTCTAAACAAAGTCTATAAGTTGAACAGAAGTAGATGTTTAACAGCTGTTTCACTATGTGAATGTTCACTGTATATGACTATGTTATTATTATTATTATAGTCAATCAAAAAACTCAAAAGTCTCTTTAAACCTTAAAGCGCTAAGCTAAAATATGGGCTACCGCTCATTTAAAGTAAAAAATATATATATATTTATTTTCTCAATGTTCTTTTTAAATTTTGATTCTTAGGGTTTTACACACACAAAATACTCAACTAATTTGAAAATTGTTTTAAATGTTTTTTAAGAATGAAACTCGAATTACACGGAATATGCAGAGAGGTCAAAATAAAATTACCATTTATAGCCTTTGTGTAACCGCAAAATTTATTAAATATACAGTATAGTCTCGATTATTCGACCTTCGGTTTTCCGACATTCCGTTTTATCCGACGTGACAACAGCATATATTTATGAAGTATATAAGACATCATTAAAACTGTTCTATTTTCAATTTACAATAATATTGATCATTAATATTCTTTCTTCAAAAGTATGTTGCATAGTTTGCTTGAAATACTGTAACCTAGTACAGTGTATTGTACAATTCGGTACGCGACTGTAAAGCTGGATTTACACATGTAGTACTGTGCGCATACCGTGCGCGTACTGTACCGCTACCGTGTCGTGACTGTTTCAAATAAAAAATGGTCTAACCCATTTGAATTATATAGACAGACTGTTTTCAATTTACACATGTAGGACTGTGCGCGTACCGTGCTCAGACTGTACTCCCTTCGACTGCTTCCAAAACGATTCTTCAAGGTCATGACAGATGACAGTCCGACACGGTCGGCGCACAGTACCCCACAGTCTAGAGCGGTCTAGACCGGTCTAGAGCGGTCTAGACCGACCGAGACTGCTGTAAACTGCCATAGACTGCCGTAGACCGTTCTAAGCAGATTAGAGATGGGGGTGTGGATGACCGGCTACAAATCAACATTTCATTTAATGTTTGTCCTTTCGTTGGTGAACATTACTTGATTTTAAAATTACGATTAATTTTTAAAATTTGATCAATTTGAATGATTAGTTAAATTTTATTGGTTTAGTTTACTTTATTATTTATTACTTTAATTACTTTATACATTTAATTTCGTGTGTTATTTGTTTGTTTATTATTGTATTTATTTTAATTTTTAATAATTTGTGATAAATTTTAAAATGAATGAAGAGAAATTAATTTTACTTGTTAGTGAACATCGCGCTCTCTACGATTTAAGTTATAGAGACTATGACAATAACCTTATAAAAGACAATTTGTGGGCACAGATCGGCAGTGAATCGGGTACTTCACTTAATGACTGCAAAAATAAATGGAACTTGCTAACTAGCTACACAATAATTAACAATGTATATTTATATAGGCCTAAATAAAGTGTAAATAAGAAACATTTTTTTATTTAATTTTAATAAATCAGCAAACCTCAATGTTAAGCCTAGTCTCTCTTCTGGTGAAATGCATCGCCGCCATTTGATGTTTTGTTTTGTAAGCTCAGGTCTTAATAATTCCATTAAAAATTCAAACTTATGGGAACTCATTCGAAAATAGTTTATGAACTTAATTGAATCTTCTTTTAATTTATTAAATATTGTATGGAACTCTCCCCCCTCTTCTCTAGCTCTATATAAATTATGCACCCAAAAGGTTTTTCTTCTTTTTTTTTTTCTTCCTTTCTTCTTCTTGTAAGAGCTCATATAAGCAGCAGGCAACAATTACGTTCTCTTCGTCTTGATCCATGGTAGACACTACGTTTCCCGTCAATGAACGAAAAAGTACTACGGTCGACAACAGTTCGGTATGAGCACAGTACCATATGTGTAAATCGAGACGGTCGAAGGCAGTCGCGACACAGTAGCGGTACAGTACGCGCACAGTACTACATGTGTAAATCCAGCTTTACTGAGCTAATACTGTCTAAATCTTCTTACTCTGTGGACTTTGTGTACTGTTTGCCATCCTTGACATAATAGATACGATTCCTGTTTTGTATTCAATTATATTTGTCTACGTTTATTTTAAATTCGCTAATTATGCTAGAATAAAACTTGAACACAGAATCTCACAACTTATACTTGTATTTATTCAAACGCGTTTCAACGTCAACGTTGCCATCTTCAGTGATACATGAACTACCTACACAAATCAAAAAGATCTTAAAATTAAATGATTTTAAAAATGTAACAAAACTAAACACAATTGATGGTGAGAAAACTTTTTATATTAAAAAATGCAGTATCCTATTTGTAAATAATAAATTAGGACCTATACACAATTATATATTAATGTAAACAATATTTTATTGTTACATATTAATATTAGTTTGGTAAGTTTTTAAAGTTGTATAGTTTATTTTAGGCTACTTAGAATAACGTTAGGCAGTTGTTATCGGTGCACTATTGTAAAGTAAAGTTAAGCCAAGTCCCTTCCTTCCATGATGTTTGCATTAGATAAGGAGTTGAAAACATATGTTTTTAATAACTTTGGGAAGTACTTTGCCCGTATTTTGAAATTACTGCAGTTTTTAATAAGGGCAACATAAAGACCTCTAGTTTGCGCCATTTGATTTCTTTTCTTATGTCCTTTAGAATGAGGGGTCACATGATGGGGGTTTGCATTTGAAAATTTTAAGTTACCCCCTTTAGAATAGGGGGGCGAAATGTTTAACCACCTAAAAAAGTAAAAGAAATGTTATAATAGGTACGGTCAAGGTCTCACATTGATACCTCAGGCCGTTTAAATTACATCCAGATGTGCAAGGACATAAAACTTACAAACTGGAAACATACTGTGACTAGATACTGTAAGTAAATAACTTCAGGCTACTTTTTTCTTCTTTCTTTAGGGCAATTGTGTTTTACAAAACAACGTATTTAGTCACAATATTTTAAATAATAATTAACCTCGACTAGGAATCGGTGATGACTCTTTATCATGTGCGCTTATTTCACACATTTCTGTGTGTGCGCTAAATTCACTGAGGGCTTTTTTCATATATCCTTGGTGACACACGGTTAGGTTAGTTATAGTTTGATATTGAAGCTCGTGCATCACTGAAGGTGCCGATACTGAAGTTGAAACGCGTTTGAATATTATATAAACATAGGCCTACTAGTTAAGAAATTCTGGCTTCAAGTTGTATTCTACGAAGTATCTTCTCACAAGTCGAGCTCAATATTTATTTGTAACTACTGTATTATTTATGTTTTACAGTTTAATTTTGTTTAACTCTTTTGCGCAAGTTTGTCTGTTTAAAAAAAATGTATTGTCTTAGTCTACTTGTTAACCATTACAAATCGGTGTTTTTGTTAGTGTTAATTTATTATTGTTTTGTCAATTGACGTAGCCTATACTTGTGAAATGTTTTAAAACCAAAAATAAGGACAAGAGTCTAGTTGAGTGGTCTACCAAACAAAATCAAATACTTCGTATACACTTTGTCTGCGAGAACAAATGTGCATTATTACTATTTTGCCAAATAGTTTAACACTTTCTAAAAACGGGAAGTCTGATTAATTTTAAAGTATAAGCTCTCTTTCCTACAGCCACCGCTGAAGACTCCAGGACAGAGTCGCGACTCACAGATTGCGCAATGCACAGACACAAAGACTCCTTCCTTGTTATTAATTTAATACACCTTTGCTTGTTAATAGTTGTCTACACTAATTGCAAACCATTACAACTTGCAACACGTACTCGTCTCGCAAACCAAACATCATCAGTCAACATGCCTTAGGCTACCGATATTACTTGACATATTATTGACGTTCGTTGGCATAATATCTCACCTTTATTCAAAGAACGTAACTTTGTATACAGGGTGTTTCTAAATAGAGTTTCGAAACTTCAAAGTAGAAAAACATGAAAAACAAGGTTTTATTTTGGGCCCTCTGTTATTTTTGTAAAGTAATTATGATTTACGAAGAAAAATACCATTCTGTTTAACAAAACTATTTGTGTGAGTTTTGGAAGTAAGGAGCCAATAGATGCAGTAAAATTAAGAAGGAAATGTTTGCATTTGTTGAATAAACAAAGTTTTTAAGCATTATGACGACAGGAATTTTCTTGTTCCCAACACATTGCAAATCTATCTGGAGTAGGATAACATTTAAGAAATTTAAAGTCTCAGTTTCAATTAGATATAAATGTTTTAAAAACTACCTATTTTTAAACTTCAGAAAAGAGTAATTCGAATAATGTGATCTAAAAAAAAATTCTTGCAGACAGATAATTATTTAAAGAAAAAAACTCTACCGTCTTTGTATATGATGTATTGCACTATCTTGTTTATTAAAATGAATAATAGTAAATAACATGCGACAAAAATATTCATGAATACAATACGAGAAATAAAAATAGTATTTTGTTCAGTTTCGGAGAACCGAAATGGCACGTAAAAAAAAGTGTTCCCCATAAGGGAGTAAAATTTACGAATGCCCTTCCTCTATACTAAAAATATATAAATAACGTTGAACCGTTTAAAACTAAAACTAAGGAGTATTTTCTGCGGAAGTCATATTATTGTATTAATGATTTTTTTACTTTCTCCACCCTATACGTAGTATATGGAGAAAGTATTGTTTTCGTAAAAATGTTCGAATTTGAATTTTCAGTTGAATTATCTGTGTTGGTGCTCCCAGAACCCCCAAAAATTGTTTAGTGCAATTATCTGTGTTGGTGCTCCCTGATCCCAAAAATATTTTTAGTGGATTTTTTTGTTTTAGTGCTCCCTGAACCCAAAAAAGTGTTTTTAGAGTGGTGTCTGTCTGTCAGTCTGTCTGTATGTATACACGACCAGAGAGGACACTATTGGTCCGATTTTCATGAAATTTGGTATGTAGGTACTAAACCCTAATATGTCCAGGCGTTTTTTCATTGTTTGGAATTTTTAATTTTTAAGGGTAATTTACCCCTAAAAACCCATAAAAAATGACGAAATGCATATTTCTCAAAAACGGCTCTAACGATTTTGATCAAATTTTCAGTATTTATAGTGCTTAAGATGCCGAACAAAATGACACCACCCGCTTTTATCAAAACTTCGGCGTTTTATAATTATGGGGAAATGTTTAAAAATAAACAAGTTTGTGTTGTTAATCTAGCATCGCGGCAGCGGCCGCACGGGGTAGCACAACGGTAGCGAGCACGGCCAGTAATTCAAAGGTCGCGCGATCGAATCCCGTCTGGGACAATAATTTTTTTATACGATTGACGTAGGTAGAATATTATTTTTTTTTTGTTTTGTTCTAAAAAGTAGTAAATAAAATGATTAAAAACAATATTATTTTGACTACAGTAAGTTGGGAGAAAGTTTGTGTCAGTTAACTGATACCGTTTATTTATTTCCTGATCTAACATTAAATTTGTACTGTTCGAAGTCTATTGAAATTTACAATTTTTGTATCATCTGTGTTTATTGTTAAGTATTATTTTTTTGGAATTGGAATTATTTATATATGTATACAATAACCATAATTTTTTAATGTTGTAATATTGATGTTGCTAAGATTTATAAAAAAACCTCAGCAATAAATGATCCAATTCTGATTCAGGATAATGTGTCTTGGGTCAATATGAGCAAAACGTATTCTAGACTAAGATCCTGAAATTTGTTCGTACATTTGCCATCAATTGTGTATACAAAAATAATACGCCACGGCTCGAGAGTATAAATCAACTCTAGTTATCAAACGAAAAACTTAAGCTAGCATAGCCTGTATAAACTTAACAGAAAACATAAACCTAGAGGCTAAACCTATGTTTTCTATCTAACCATAAAAATAGAAATACCAATAAGGAGTAACCCAGAAATAGAACACTAGAGATGAGATGTCAAAAAACTTAACTAAATAGAAAGAGAGAAAACACTATCACCAGGCACAAAAACACAAAGAATGACAGATCAACAAGTCATCTGGTTACCTTTCCAGGGAAAATGGAACTGTATTATAAACCAGTTAAAAACTTGTTAGAGTAAACAACCCTTCACTCTATCTTTTAGGTTCCTGGCACGGGCTCTTGTTAAACGCTCTCCGGAGGTTTACAGATACAATTCCAGCCTTTTTTGATTTAACGATTTTTCTTTTTTTTCGTTCAAATTTTAAGTTTATATTTTAGTTTGTTATTAGTTATGAAGTTTGACATTTCAGCTCTAGTAAACAATAAATTCTTATTGGCAAAACATAATCAACTTGAACTGGTAATCCTTTTCAAGGTAGAAACTGTTTAAAATACCTATTATTTATAGACACAACAAATCAAAAACTGCTAAATTTACAACAAAACTGAAACACACTGTATATAAATAAAACCAGCACGACTTCTAATCAAAAATCTAAGCTACAAATTAAATAAAATAATTTCAAAGTATGAAATTAGTTGTTGTTGGAAATGGTACTGAGATATAGCCTACATACCAAAATGAGAAATTATTCAGTAACAATACTGATAATCCTTCATCGGCTGAACTGTGTATTTGAAATGGGTAAATAGTTTTTCACTATTTTGAATTTTACTTACAAGTTTAAACTATTCAATACAATAGCTCAGTAGGTAGGGCTAGTTTCAATATGCTACACTTTGGCGGCTATTGTCGTCGGTTTTCCGTCTCATTTTCGACTTCCCAAACTTCCTATAAAGCAGAGCACGAGACAAAATTCAACTTCCGTAACAAATAATGCTTCCTCCGGTTGTTATAAATACAAACATTCCTTCACACGTACGACAGCCCAAAGTAACGACCCGACGCCGCCCCGCCCTAGCGTCTCGGCCATATGGCTTTTAATCTAGTTAATAAATGTGTCAAATTATTTAAAAAAAACTACACACGCTTGTCGTCAACATCAATTTGTTTCTTGTGTCTATAAATTGTCAAGTGAAACGTGTTTTTATTTTTAGACTTACAAGTCTGTAACGACATGCAACTTTTGATCATTGGTTTATTGGTCTGTTGTTCGCAGGACGTACCTAGGTGCCTCCCAGTTGCAGTCATCTCAGAGGCAATCGACAGAAAAAATAAGCCACATGATTAAAGATATAACAACACACCACATTTCATGAATGTACAATTTTTTCAGGTAAAAAATCAAGTACTACGGCTGTATAATATTCCGTTAAAAAAATCAACCGTTTCTCTAACACATTTTAAAGCTTTCAATTTTGTTGATAAAAATACAAATTTAAGTTTATAATTGAGTTAATTGTTAGGCTTATGGACGAGGACTAAGTAAGTATTATCCGAGACCTACTAACATAAGTATTATCCGAGACCTAC
>JAGFPH010000361.1:592679-605103 GCA_018207615.1 Philaenus spumarius
TATATGGTAATGAATGTAAACTTTAACAAATATGATGTGTTGCTAAGCTTTTTACACGAACAGCTGTTTTTGTGCGCTATGGTCTTGAGTCCATACAAAAGAGGCTGTTTAGTTTTTTACAAAATTTGAAACTTTTTCGGGAAAATTTAAAAAATTTTCTTTATATAAAAACCTAGTTTGAATTATTACGAATATTTTAAACAAATAATAGCTAAATTGGTCCAGCCGTTCTCAAGTGATGCGGTTGCAAACGAGCAGCAATTCATTTTTACTTTCTCACTATACTGTAGTATAGAGAAAATATAGTAATCGCAAAAAAATCGATGTTGAGATTTTTGTGGAAATATCCGTTTTGGGACCCCCCCTGTGTCTAAAAAAGTGGTTTTTACAAAATGTCTGTCTGTATGTATACAAAGCTAGAGCGAAAACTATTCGATCGATTTCAAACAAATTTGCACTAGACATGTCAAGTAGGCCTGTTAGCCCAGTATATAGAGGATAAAAAAAGGGGTTCAGCGGTAAAAGATTTTTTTTCTAGGATCGTTTGGTATGGTGTGGGTATGCCAAATCTAATTTTGCGACCTCGAAAGTGGGGGGGACAACTTTTGGGGGGCAAAAAGCCTCAAAATTTTCGGACTTTTTCCAGTTTTTCGCTTATAACTAAAAAACGGTCCATATTATGTAAAAAATAGATCTGTAGTAAATTAAAGAAGACAAACTTTCTCGTTGATTAAAAAAACAAAGTTCAAAATTGGTCCAGTAGTTCGATTTTTATGGGGATCCAAAAACAGCAAATTTTTCCAACTTTGCCAAAAACTGCGTTTTACCCATTTTCAATGTGCTGTTACTTTCCAACATCACATTTTATCACTACCCCCCTCCCTAAAAGTTGTAGAGCATCAATCCTCGAGTTCAAAAAACACCAATTTTTCTAAATTGAGCTGATTTTGAAATTTTGTCAACTCATAAAGCAAAATTGGGGAAAACCTTAAATTCACACAATCGGGGTTTCGCTCTTTTTCGATGTCTATGATTCCGAAAATCAATTCTGAGGCTTAGGTATGTCATCTGAATGCATCTTAAAATTATTTTTAAAGAATTTTGTGAAAATTTTAAAATGTAAATAATTATTCATAACTTTTACCTGTATTGCTGGTTTCTTGTTCACTACATATACCAGATGTCTTAAAAGTCCCATGCCCCCCTGGGTTTAACTCCTCATTTTTTGGATCCCCATAAAAATCGAACTACTGGACCAATTTTGAACTTTGTTTTTTTAATCAACGCGAAATTTTGTCTTCTTTAATTTACTACAGATCTATTTTTTACATAATATGGACCGTTATTTAGTTATAAGCGAAAAACTGGAAAAAGTCCGAAAATTTTGAGGCTTTTTGCCCCCCAAAAGTTGTCCCCCCCACTTTCGAGGTCACAAAATTAGATTTGGCATACCCACACCATACCAAACGATCCTAGAAAAAAAAATCTTTTACCGCAATTAATGTAAGCTGAAACCCCCCTATATACTGGGCTATGTATAGATGCACGAAAAACGGTTTTGAAAATTTTTGAAAAACAACCTTCTTTTTAGCAAAACATCCCCCAAAAAAACAGTTATTATTTTTTAGTAAAAAAACGGCTCTAACGATTTTGATAAAATTTGGCTTATTTGTAGCCTTTAATGTACCCTACCATATGCAAAAAATCGTATATTTCTAAAAATTCTCGTTTAGCTAATAAAAATAACTGATTTTGGGGGTTTTTTTGGCCATAAAGGGGGTTGTTTTCAAAAATTTTCAAAACCTTTTTTCGTACATCTATACAGGCCTAATTGACGTGTTTGGTGCAATTTTTTTCGAAATCGATCGAATAGTTTTCTCTCTAGGTAATAATAATAATAAAATTTATTAGTTAATCTCCTACTTTAATAAATCACCTCTCCTATCCCACCTACAATTATGAAGTCACAGTGAATCTGTTTAATAATTTAAATATGTTTGTGAGAAAGTATGTGCCAGTTCCTGGTACAGTTTATTACCGGTATTATATAGATTAAAAAATCATACTTGTACTGAAAAAGTAGTTTTCCTGAAACTTGTATAGTAGTCAAACATAAGTAATAACAGACTATACAAACTCAAACATTCACCATATTTAGTAGATTTATTACAAATCTCAGGCTTGGAACAAAAAATGTTGGGAAGGAGAAGACTAAAATGTCAAAGTAAAAAGTGTTTATTGTTTTAATAACAATAATACAGAGTAATATTACCAATGAATACACAACATTGATGTTACAGCTATATCTTAGCCTTTGTCTTCGTAGTACATTGTAATAAAATAGTACAAGCTCAGGTTAACTGTAAAACTTAAGGACCTATTGAGGTACGTAAACATAAAAGAATAAAAGCAAAGTGATTAAACATACCTTAAAATTGAATACTGAAAATAACTAGTAGAAACGTTCATTTAGTTGCAATCAAAGTAGGCCTATGCTAACTTAAATTGATGAAACCATTAATTTTAATGGTGTCAATCTAAGAATACAAGTTGTTCACGAACATTTTTTCTGCCACTGTAGTACTTCATTTAAAATAATTAATTGTGAATAATGATGAAATGAAGTGTACAGTAAGAATAGTACGAAATACAACAAATCTGGAAGTAAATATTAACAATACATTATATGACAACCATATTTAAAATATTTAAAAAAGAGAAAATATGTCAAATTCAGGAAAAATCCCATATTATCCCAAAATCCCACAAGCAGCCAAATTATCCCATATTTGGGATAAAAATCCCTCAAGTGGAAACGGTGTACGGTGTAAGAGCGGCAGGCAACGGGCCGGGAGGGTGGGTTCAGAGTGATGTCACTGATGCTTGAGTCTACTGCGCAGCCTACTCATGACCCCTACCGTGTATTCTAGTATCCGTAGGTTAATCTATATGGGAGAGTTATATATATATATATTTAAAAGAACTTATATTTGGGGAGTAGAAATTTGTACTCAGTTTTGCCCGTAGTGTAAATGATTTAGACTAAGGTTGATTTTAGTTTTCACACAGTGTAGAATCAAATGTAATATAGTAGATCTTCAGAATAAAATATATATGTTTTTGTATCTTTATATTTATGATATATCTTTGTACCCTCACACTTTGTGCGTGCGGATGCTTCATCGTTGACCGCACCCGTCTATCTTAAGTTATTATTCATATTTCCTGTGACCTATGCCGTGTTACTGGATCTTAAATATTTTATTAAAACTATATAACAGCTAAACCCTGAACGCGCTTAGCACGTGGGCGCCCATATGGTTTTTTGGGGGGGGGGGGGGGGCTGGACCATGTGAGCTTGACACTGAACACTATAAGAAGCGGCCGACGCACCACCTCCGTATTGGGAGTATTTTCAATACACAGAGCATTGCGTGCTTCGCACTCCAACCTCCCTATTAGGAGTATTTTCAATACACAGTGCATTGCAGCTTATACACTCATTGAACGCAGTGCATTGAACTCTTGTAAAAAATAAAATAAGTATATATGTAAAATCAAACGGCACATAACATTTAAAACATATTTTAGTGCTAATTTCTTTAAAGAAAAATACCTGAATATAATTAATAATGTACATATTTTCATTTCCCTGAGAGCTAGGGGGGGGGGAGGCCCCCTAGGTATGAGCGCCCATGGGATAGAATAGTGTGAGGCGTTGGATTGATTAAAATCGACTCACTAAAAATGATTACAATACAAAATAAATAATATCAATGTCACTGATGAACGACGCTTGTCCGGTATACTTGAAGTTGCCTATTAAAACTTGTAGCGACCAGAATGCTTGAAGAAGTAGGATTTAGTCTGGGATATTTCTTCACACACTAAGTAATATTTAAAATATATTAAAATGAGTATTTTTAATCATCTTTGAAACCTCCTAATTTAAGGGTGTCTCACGAAGAAATAGATAAACCTCCATCCAGGAAAAACGTAACTGCAGGGGTTGGGTTCGGAGATATATCGCAACAATGGACATTTTATGTTAACCCCATAGAACTCTATTGATACACCTGGAACGCTTGGGCTGTGTTCAAGCACAGATAAAAGAAACTATTACAGATGGCCAACTAAATACAAAGACCTGTTGCAGTGTGTGTGCGAGGGCGAGGGATTAGCGGGGGGAAGAGGGAGCAGTTCAGATTTTACTCACTAGATCGCTCAACTTGTAGCGCTCATCAAAAACAATGCCATGGATTTCCGTATTGAATGTTCTTTATCCTTATGATTTTTCTTTTACAAATTAATATAACTACTGCATTGAAATAAACTGTAGTCTACCAGAAACTGGCACAGACTCTCATAAATTCACCTTTTCAATAATATTAAATCGATTACCATAGCATAGCGCCAAAATACAACTGATGAAATAAACAAGGGACTTTTGACAGTTGTTTATAAAATTTAATTTCAAAAGAAATTAAAACTTAACCGAAATTTATACTGAAATATTTATTTGTAATAGAGTTTTAGATCATTTCTAAACCATAACTTTTAGGTTATGATTAATCCTACAGTGTTTGAAAATATTTGTTTCCTAATTTCACAATTTAATTTTAAAATAAAACCAAACAAACTGAAAAAGTCCTTATAAATAAACCGATGAAATAAAAATGACGATTCAATATTTGTTTATATAAAAATGACATTTACTTTCAATTAAAACAAACAGTACGAAAATCGGTTACATATATTTCCAGAAATAGGTATCAATAGGGTTTTAATTTAGAACCAAAGTATCCCAAAAAGTGTCCTTATAAGTATAAGAAAGAAGTACAAATTAGGGTACTTTTCATAACTTTTTGATAATAATAACAATATTCGCTTTTTATTTCAAATAAACATAACTAAAATATGTAGGTCTTCAGAAATATGTAGTATAAGTGTTTTATCTAGAACCAAAAAAACCCAAAAATTAAATTTATAAGTAAACCGATGAAATACAAATTACTTTTCATAACATTTTCATAATAATGATTGTATTCCCTTTTATTTTGAATAAACATCACTAAAATTCGACAGGTAGATCTTCAGAAATAGCTATCAATATAACCTAAAGCCAAAACAAAACTCAAAAAGTGCCCTTTTAAATATACCCAAGAAATAAAATTGACATTTCATAATTTTTTGATAATAATGACGATATTGTCTGTCATTTAAAACAAACAGCACTAAAATCGGGTCGGTAGATCTTCAGAAATAGGTATCAATAAGGTCTCCAAACGTTTAAGGGTTTGCTGAATTATTAAAGTAAGATATCATTGGTTGATTTCGATAAGTGTGTATCTTATTAAGGCCACTCGAATTTTTTAGAATAGGTTTTTATTAGAATACCTCCTTGCAGCGCTCTTGTTTAAGCCCATATTTTTCATAGATTTGTTTATCCGATTTTCGTAGTCATTTTTTAAACTAAAAAGCATTAAACGGTGAATGGTTATTTTTATAATTGGTAAATGTCTATCTAGTGTCCCGCTAACATTTTTGAACTTAACCAATTTTGTACGTTAATATATACGAAAATAGAAAAAGGATTTTATAAATATCGTTAAAGATTAATATTCGGGGTTATTACCTTTCAAATGACATCAAAATTATATTTTTCTGTTTAAAACTAAGGACGAAATGTGGGGTTATTAGTTAACTTTGAGTTTATGGAAGATCAGTCCAATATGGCCGACGGGGGAATTTATCCCTAATTAATTGTAAAGGTAAAGAAAACGTTATTACAGTTAAATATACACACCAGTGTTTAATCTTGTTTAGTACTTTGTAAAGGGTTAAAACTACGAGCATACACGTAAATATTTTTTGAGTGAGAAACATAAAACGTAAACATAAAACTAGTGACAAACATACTGAATAATCATGTAACAAGTGTAAGAATATTATAGTGTAATTTGACAACAATATGTTGTAGTGAAGAAATTAACAAGTGTAATTTGCAGATAGGAATATCATTTTACTTAGTACGAGTAATTAGGTAGATACATTAAAACATCTTTTTTCAAAACTTACAGTTGTAGTGTAATTAACAAAAAATAAGTAAAAAAACTGCATTTAATTTGGTTTAAGTTAAATGTTAGTAGCCTTGTCCGCTAATTTTTACTATTCTCTATAAACAAAATACTACACAAAACATGAGCTAAATGAACAAATACAAAATTAAGAATACTTTTAGTTAAGAACAGTAAAAAGTTGAAATTTCGTCAACTGAAAACCAATGGTATGCGTACCACCAATTAAGAACTTTTATAAAAATATTCCATTGTCAAGCGTTAGTTATAATTTTATTAAGGGTTTAATTGTTACCTGTACATCTAGTTAAAATGTAGAGTTCACAAAACAAACAGTTTATTTCTCTGGAGTTGAGGTTTTTTCTTGGCTACATATGGTTGATTGTAACTAGAGAAAAATGCCTTATGCGCCATCTTCTCTGGCACATGAGGTGTTTTTCTTTCAAATATAGGACTTAAGGTATTTTCACTTAGCTTTTTCAAGATTTTTGGAAATGAGGCTTTTTTCCTTGGCGTTTTTCAAGGTTTAGGAGTGGAGATAAGGCTTTTAAACCTACAAAAAATACGCTAAACGCCCCCAAAACCAAAATATGCACTTAACTCAAAATTAACAATTTTTTAGCTATGGCCTTTTTTCTTAGCAGGGCAGTATAGTTTCTCTATATTATAGTAGGGTACTAGAGGGCTCCACCCCCTGCTCGCTTCGCTCGCCAACCCCCGCGGTGACTGGCGTCGAAACAAATGCAAACAGGTTATTTTATAAAAATAGGCCCTACTATTAGATTCTAATACGTCTTAATTATTTTAATTAGGATGTAACATAGTGGTTTCTTATTTTTAAATTCCTTAATTTACTAAGGGTTTATTTTCTAGCTTTAAGGAAAGTATAACAATCAACATTTTGACTACATTTTCACCCCTTCCTTAGCAGCACGCGACAAAATGTAAATCTATGATACTTTATTTATGTATGTTGTAAGAAATAAATGTACAAATTTTGAGCTCAATATTTTAAACTGAAATATAACAATAAATTTGTATTGTTTTAGGGGTTGTTATCACATTTTCACCCCTTAGCAGGACATTTTCCACACTTGAACTTTTTGTTGCACATAAGCGCTAGGTATCCAGCGTAGTATTGCTGGGAACAGGCTTCCAAAGTTACTGGTTCAGGTGTTAAAGGATCATCTTGAAGAGGATCGTTATCTTCGTCTTCACTATCATAATGATCTTTGTCTTCTTCGCCAGGTGTAGCTTCAAGTTCTTGATCGTTATTAGGGACCATCAGCAAAAAAAACCCAGATGTTGATGAAGTTACATTTGAGGAGAAAATATTACGATTTTAAGGAACCTAGAGAAAAGCGATTTGGAACTCCACGAATTGGAAAAAAATACCAGCCTTCAGCGAGACCGTATAATATGGAGACACGATAGACGAAATTTGTTGACAACATCTATGTATGTTTTTAAGTTTGTATATAGTTTTAATAGTGAACTAGTAAATATTTTGAATATTTATTTGCATGAATATTTATATAAACATGCAAATTGGATTCTCTAAAGTAGACTTACATAAAACATTTACTAATAAAAATAAACGGTACCAGGAACTGGCACATACTTTCTCACAAATACATTTAAATTACTAAACAGATTCACTGTGACTTGTAGGGTGGGGTCGGAGAGTTTTTTTATTAAAGTTGGAGATTAACTAATAAATATTATTATTATTATCTAGAGAGAAAACTATTCGATCGATTTCGAACAAATTTGCACCAAACACGTCAATTAGGTCTTCATAGATGCACGTAAAATGGTTTTGAATTTTTTTTAAAACAACCCGCTTTATGGTCAAAAAACTCCCAAAAACAGTTATTATTATTATTAGCTAAACGAGAATTTTTAGAAAGATGCGGGTTTCTGTATATGGTAGGGCACATTAAAGGCTACAAATAAACCAAATTTTATCAAAATCGTTAGAGCCGTTTTTTAATAAAAAAGAATAACAGATTTTTTGGGGGTTTTTTGGCCAAAAAGGGGGTTGTTTTTCAAAATTGTTCAAAACCCTTTTTCGTGCATCTATACAGGCGTACTGGACATGTCTGGTGCAAATTTGGTTGAAATCGATTGAATAGTTTTCTCTCTAGCTTTGTATACTTTTATTAAAGTAGACGATTAACTAATAAATATTATTATTATTAGCTAGAGAGAAAACTATTCGATCGATTTCGAACAAATTTGCACCAAACACGTATATTAGGTCTTTATAGATGCACGTAAAAAGGTTTTGAAATTTTTTGAAAAACAACCCCCTTTATGACCAAAAACCCCCCAAAATCAGTTATTATTATTATTATTAGCTAAACGAGAATTTTTAGAAAGATGCGGGTTTTTGTATATGGTAGGGCACATTAAAGGCTACAAATAAGCCAAATTTTATCAAAATCGTTAGAGCCGTTTTTTTTATAAAAAAATAATAACTGATTTTTTGGGGGTTTTTTGGCCAAAAAGGGGGTTGTTTTTCAAAATTGTTCAAAACCCTTTTTCGCGCATCTATACAGGCGTACTGGACATGTCTGGTGCAAATTTGGTTGAAATCGATCGAATAGTTTTCTCTCTAGCTTTGTATACATACAGACATACATACAGACATACATACATACAGACATACAGACAGACATTTTGTAAAAACCACTTTTTTGGACTCAGGGGGTCCCAAAACGGATATTTCCACAAAAATCTCAACATCGATTTTTTTTGCGATCACTATACTTTCTCTATACTATAGTATAGTGAGAAAGTAAAATGTATATACAACATATTTTGAATCGTGGAACTAAGTTTTATTAACAATTGAGAAATAAAACAAATAAAATACTTTGTCTGCATTTTGAATTTTAAAAAGAGATGATATTTAAAATTGACGCAAATCAGTACTTTTCATAATTTTTTTGTGGTATAATCCTCATTTGTCTCAACCAAATAATCCTTATCTTTTACCTCATGAAACTTCACACTGATTAAAATAAAAACCCGAACCACAGAACAAGGAACAAAAACAATAACTATACAACTAAATTGTAAGTTATGTTTAATACGTTAAGGGTAACGTAGTTGTTTAGTTATTGTTTTTGTTCCTTGTTTTGTGGTTAGGGTTTTCATTTTAATCAGTGTGATTTTGTCGCCACAGTGCTCTTTTATTTGTTTACTCATGCAATTTAACGAAAAGTGAAAAATGAAGTGACCACTATCTTAAAACATGTAATATGGTTTGTATAGTTATAATAATTTTGTGTAAAAATTGTTTCATTAGTTTCCGAAAATAATAAATCATAAAGTTTAGATGGCACATATTTTCCAAATAAATATTAAATGCAAATTTGTTGATGTGAGGTAAAAGTTACAAGAGTCTAAAGGTTTATTTTGTATTATATATTGCTATCTTTAAAAGTCAATGGAATAACGTTTTTTATGATAATACAATATACTGTGCAAAGAAAGGAATTGCTATTGGTGAATGTAAAATAAATTTCTTTGTGATTTTCAAATTAGATAAAACAGTCCACAGTTTAATAATGATTGCAATTTATTATAAGTTTTACTCTAGATTCACAACATTAATAATGAAGTAGTAAACTAATAAAAACATGTCATTACTAAAATGAATTATGTATAGGTTTATGCAGTAAACAAAACACATTTCGTCTCAGTTGTGCTACTTATGTAGGCCTACTCTAATAGAGGCCGTAAGTAATTGATCAAGGTCAAAAGATTTGCTACTTCTACCATTGAAGAAACAATACTATAAGAAGCGAAACCTAATGGGTTTTAAGCGGACGCTTGTGTGATAGTTCAGATCGAAGTCACTCGAAGCGCCACCAGTCTTTTGCTGCTCCTTGAGACGAAACTGACATTATAGGCAGAGTTTAAATTTCGCCGCACCACCAGATCGCGAATATATCTGCCTCTTGCACTGTCTGGCACAAACGCTTTGACTTCCTTTCAACATCCCCAACGAAGAGAATAATTTAGTTGTCGTTTTGGAGGGAGCAAGCACATGTTTCAATATTTGGCGCACGTTGCAACTATATTATACAGTACTGTTGAACAATGATTTATTATTGATAATGTTTTTAATAACCAAATTATAAAATGTGGCATAAATCTAATACTTTTTTTAATGAATTAAAAACAATTTTAAGTAGTAAATGATTTTTTGTAACTTACAATGATTTTTTTGTAACTTAACGTAAAAATGTAATGTCAAATAATGTATAAAAATTATCTTAAATCTCCAATTAACATTATTTGAACATGGGTTTTTCCTGAATTTGATTTGATAATCTATTACTGTAAAATATTGTAAAGTCTTCTAAGTTTGTTTGTTGAAAAAATATCCCATACAAGGTAAATGTAATATATGCATGCAACAGTAATTAACAAATAAACACTTTATTTCGTAAAATCGGACTTAAAATTGGTAAAATATTTAACGAAATATACAAAAACTTAGGTAAAATTGCAAAACAGTTTTTGTTTTGACACCAAACATATATATTTCAGCCTTTCTCAAATAAGGTGTTAGATTGTTCATTACTGCTTTTGGGATATTTAAAGCTTATAAAAAGTATTGTTTTCCAGGCAATACTTATGACAGTTTGGCGAAAAAGCTCTAAAAGATTTATTTTTATGGTCAATATTTTGAACTGGGAGAAAAAAACCAGAAATAAATAAATAATAATAATCTTTATATAAACTATTTACAATCGATCACGTAAGCAACAACTAAAATAATTCAAAGCAAAGTATTGTACACATAGACTACGAAATAATTATACCGAGTGTTCCATAACTAGGTGTACGAGCGCTTATTCTTCGCGTAAGGGATTGAGCTACCGTAATGTAAACAAGTAGCACGGGTTATGAGCTTCGCTGCGCTCGCAGCGTAAAAACTCGCCCATCGGCCTCGGATGAGAAGATGCCCCCAATTTAAAGTCCACCACGTGGCTTTGGACCAGTTACTTTTATGTTATTTTACGTTTTGATCGATTTTGGCGAAACCAAGCTAGCTATAAGGCCGCGTATAAACAAAATGTGCTGATTAACATCCTATATTGATGTTTTTAGAAAAAAACTCTAAAACAAAACATTCAATCGCGTAGGAAAATCTACAAAAATCTATTTGCAATTTTACAAAACGTAGAGGGGGCGATAGTTATGGAACATCCTGTATAACCTAACATTTTGTTACAATAAATAATCACCATGAATATACACATTCATACGTTGGAAAACAACATACACACAAATATAATGTTACAAAGCTCTTAAGAAACCAAGCATACACAATTTACAAACTTCAAATTTAATGATTTAATATAAATGCGCTTCTAAAACCAGGTGATCTCTTTGAACTTGAAAGTACACTAAAAGAACAGGTTTTCCAAATTTTAGCTTTGTATGAAACAAGAATTATTCTACAGATGAAATTCTATGTATTTTGATAATTTTTTAAAACTAAAACTAAAAAATACTCCGGTAAAATACTCCACACTTAGGGGCTGGATTTGCAGTTTCCACAAAAAGGAACTGGCCCTAAAGCCTTTGCTTTAAAAATTGGAATGGGGATTTGGCGTTAAACGATCAAGAGAACTGTAGGGAACTTAATATATATAGGCTACTACTAAAACTAATCCAAACTCAATAAAACCCGATGATACAGAAATTAAAAGACTTAAAAATAAGAAATGGAAAAACGGAATTGTTTTAAAAACCCTCCATGACCTCAATGTTAAAAAACTTGTATTTTTGGGTAGGTTTGAAATAAATAAATATATTATTTCTGGTTAGCGTTAACATTAAATATTTTATGCAGTTCAATCAAAAAGTTTACGAAAATTTGATACTAAAATAAAAACAACTGTACGAGTCCTAAACACCTGTTGGTAGGAGCGATTTCCTAAAAGTTCAGCCTTAAGAAACATTATCTTACATTTTGTAATATAGATGAAAAAACGTAACACCCTTTATAATTTATGAAATTTAATATGATATATTTTATATTATATTAAAAAATATATAACTTACTGTTATTTGGACCGCAGTCATGGCACAAATGTTCAAAGCACGTGTCGGTCAATACAAATTATTAAATGATAAAGGGTGTTCAGTTTTTCTTCAATCTATACTACACATTTAGCAGACCCATACACTGTGAACTAAATATCTCTTAATACATTTAATTATACACTTTTCAGTTTCATTAGTTTTGAGTTTGGTTTCAAATTTTCTTTGAAGTTCTGTCTTCGCTTTTGACCTACCATTAGTGCTCTATCTCTTAGATAATG
>JAGFPH010000361.1:616864-628653 GCA_018207615.1 Philaenus spumarius
GTAAATTTGAAGCAAATCGGAGGTGGTGTCTTACCGTGGGACCAGTTTTTAGCACATTTTTGGTATTTACTCCAAAACCCCTCTAACGATTTTGATTAAACTTTGCTAACATACTCTACTCAGACCCCCTTAACACGCTATGTACGCTATATACCCTTAAAAATTCGTTGAAAAAAGTTATTACAAAAACGCAAGTTATTTTGTTTGTATCTCCGAAATGGCTGGTCCTATCGACTTGAAAATGGTCTCATTCGATTCAGCGTCCAAAAGAATGTCAAAAAAGATACCCCACTCAACTTTTTCCATTTTTTCAAAAATTGACCCCAAAAACGCCCTTTTTGGGGGCAAAAATTACTTTTTTTTAAACTAGCCATGTTTGGTATCGACCTTGACATTTTTGGGGGTGAGAAATCGATTGAGACCAAAATCAGGTCCGTGGGATTAACCGTTTTGAAGTTAGTACCGCTTTCTTCGAAACGGATACTCCTATTAACTCGAAAATGGTATCATCAATCTCTCGCTCGAAAAATTTGGTAATTGATACAGCATCTATTTTAGTAAGGAAAGTTGTGTGATGTGCACACCAAATGTTTTCGTAACAAATATTTAAAGAACCTTCTAAATGTAAGCATTTTAAGGAAATTAAAATCTTATAATATCATAGAATCTAAATTTGATAATCAATATTTGCAATTACATAAGGAAAAAGACATTTTATATTAATTTTGTCCTAATATCCCATTTAATTAAATAATTAACTAGGTAAGTAAGACATTCAGTAAGTCAGAAACTAAATAAGTACTCAGTAACTACTTAGACCAAGTTCAACACCTCCTATCTCCTGTAGTCCATCGATCTACCATGAAAGAGTTTATTAAACCTATTGCAATTTTTAAGTTAGTCTAGTGATGGACTTTTTAAAGATATTTAACAGCATGTGTTTATAAAAAACAAAATATATATATTTATAGGGAGCGTGTTCTTCTTTTTTTTGGTAAAACCTAAAAAAACTAAATGCTAATTATAAATTGTGCAGTTGTGCATCAAAGCCATAACTTTATGAAACAATGTTTAAGACTAGAACTGAGCTGAAAAAAGTTATGACTACGTCTTATTAGTACGGCTTACAATTATGATTTTCTTCTTGAGTTTGTATAATATTAGAGCCCATGAAGAAATTAATGTCAAGTAAAGCAAGTATGCCAGAACAATAGGAAGAAACTATTAACCCCAGGCTCAGTTGTTCTCGCTTTACTTGATACTTGTTTAGATGTATGGCCAGCTCTGCTGTAGAGTGTCGGAAACTATCTGCAATGTAAAGCTGATCTCCGAAGACCAAGAACATGTTAACAGTGTTTGGAAGTCAGTCTTACAAATAAATTCATTGTAATTTTACTTTTACATAGATAGGGTATTGCCGCTTGGAAACTTCAATTTTTAATTAATTACATTTAATGTATTGAAGAAGAAAAATGTAATTCAAAATATATAATATCCATAAAAGTTTTAAAACACAAACGACGGAACTTCTGACGGTAACACTTTTAGCTATACTTCTGACTAACACGTAAAATTAGTATATAATAATCTTTACCTTTAATAAATCTTACTTTAAAACTATAGAAAACTTTTTATTTCCGGTTCTTGAACCATAAACATTATTTTTTTAAATTCACATAGATATTTAATAATAATAATAATAATAATAATAATAATAATATTAATAAAAGTGTGTTTATTATTATAAACATTTTTCAAGTTTACAAAAAATACTATTAATACTTATTTACATAATAAAAGAAACAAAATAACATTATCCAAATATAATAATACATATAAAGAAACAAAACTAATAACTACAGTAACCAAAATAATATCACACTTTATGGCATGACCATTTAAAGGTCGTCCGCCAGGTAGGCAACTTTAATAGATTAAATTATACTAAATTACAAAGTTAAAAGATCCAAAACTATATGAACAACAAAATATACACATTGACCAAATAAAAACAATAATACAAAATCTGAATATTTAGTAACAAATAAATGTAAAACATCAAACTAAAACACATTTTAAACCCATACATTTGAAATACTGCTGCAGGTTGTGAATATAAAAGAGATAAGGTGAGAAGCTATGGATATTACCACAAAAAACAATATCGGCATTAATTTGCTAAAAATTAAATTCAAAAATAAATTCCTGCCTAAGCTTAAGTGCTCGACGTACAAAATTCACCAGCCCTGACCAATTTTCACCATTTAAAATATTTATTATTCTTTCCACATCCAGAACCCTATTTCCAAAACAACTTTTAGTAATTTCTCCTAAAATCAGACATCTGCCCAAAAAATGTACAATATTTTCCTCCTCATTAGAATTACACATAGAACACTTCCTTTTATTGTCCTCCATGTCCGGTCTATAATTGAGAGGTAACATAGATATTTAAATTATAAATATTCGAAACAGAAATGTGACTCTACTTTAAATTTAGCAAAATGAGGGTTGTTCGTCTTTGATCTCATGCTACTCGAATATTGATTTGTCTATCCGAAGTCCATACACTTTCATAAAATATGTATCAAAACTTGGTATAAAAGTCACAAAATGTAAAATTTACTAAAGTACAATGTAAATCAATGTTTACTCTTCCCAGCATTTTATTAAAAGAAAAGCTAAACTTGGAATCTACCCACTATACGACACTGTATATAGATAACCCATCACAAATTCCCGTCGACTAACTTGCATACGCACCGGTACAACGTAGAATGTAGTCGATTCATGAGTTAATAAGTTGAAACAATACGGGTGTCTCTCTAAGTGTAAGTGTTTGTGTAAATGACGAAGGAAAACCTGAAAATAAACTTAAAAATGGCTGAATAGCCAAAACGATGTTTAACGACGAAAAACGGGATATTGAAGACGGTAAGTCCTACATCTAATAATTAGTTATTTATTTATATCTTTAACTTTTAAATATAAAACTAATAAACTTTCACATACATAAATAACTATTGAGCTTGACTTGTGAGAAAGCAACAAGATAAAATAAACCTGAACACAAAATCTCCCAACAAATACGTTTAATAACTCGAACGCGTTTCAACGACCATGTCGCCATCCTCAGTGATGAACGGGCTACAGTAACCAAACTATAACTGTAGCCCGCGTAACTGTAACTGTTACAGTTTAGTTATTGTAGCCCATGCTCCACTGAGGATGGCGACATTTTCGAAACGCGTTCGAAGTTAGTAAACGTATTTGTTGTGAGATTTTGTGTTCAGGTTTTATTTTATCTCTTTTCACATACATTTTTTAAATTTCAACTATAATTTTATGTTACAATTTTATTATAAAGTACATTCCTAATAACCCTTTCTTAAAAATTGTGGTTGTTAATAAAGTGTACTGAAAAAACATTAAATACGAATGGGATTTTACTACTCTTATTAAAATGTGTTATTAACATTCTGTTCGGTTTTGTTTGAAGCTTTCAATGAAAAGTTGTGTGCTGCAGGTTTTGAATTAGTTGAAAGCAAGTGTCGGGCTCAGAGGTGTCAAGTTGAGTTTGTCTCACGAGAAAACGTTTGACGTCTGAGGCGTAGACGAGGGCGTTAAAGTTTATTGAAGGCGACTAAGTAAACTTTGCACCCGTGATACACACAACGTTTTTCCTACAGCTGCATTTTAAATTAGTGTTTCAGTTTTTAAAAAGATCTGTTTTACAGAGGTTAGTCCCACCATCAGTAGGCTTGAGGTAAAGTAAAACAAAGAGGTAAACTACTTGACGCTGAACACTTGTAGTTTAGTTTGTGCACTGATGTGAGTGTGCAAAACGCACATTTTTGAGCAGTTGTAGGAAAAAGCTATTTAAGTGACAGATCTCAGTGTGTAGAGTTTCAAGGCGAGGTGTTCGTCTAAAAATATTTATTAAATAAAAATGTATTCAGTGAATATACGATTTATTGGATGGAAACACATATTCTATTTGAGTTGTAAAATAACTTCCTTGAGTTGAATGAAATAGAAATGAACTCTTTGGAAAGGTAAAGATAAGTTAAGTCAATAAATACATTAACGTTATAAAGCTACAACATATGCATTTAACTGAATTGTGTGAAAATTAAAGAAAACACATTTTTGTATTACACTTATTTAAATTATATTATGTTCCTGATATTAAACTTTAGTCAACTTTAGCAATCCATAATTGACATTGACTTTCAATATAACATTACTAGCTGGTCCGATCCGGCTTTGCACGGAGAGGCAAATCAAAGTTAAATGTATATTAACAAAAAATATATATCAATAAATATATTATACTATGCATTTCTCATGGGGATTTTTAGTAACTTTGACCCCCAAACCCCTCTAAAATTTCGAATTTTTTTAAAATCTTTCATAGTGAGCACCTAGGGCCCTAGAGGAAGCTACATACCAAATTCCATTCTAATCCGTTCTTTAGTTTTGGAGAAATCGTGATTTAGTAACTTTGCCCCCTAACCCCACCCCCCTAAGATTTTTTGAAACCCTTTCTTAGTGAGCACCTATGGAATTAGAGGAAGCTACATACCAAATTCCATTCCAATCCGTTCAGTAGTTTTTGAGAAATCTTGATTTAGTAACTTTCTCCCCCCCCCCCAAAAAAATTTATAATTTTTTTAAAAACTTTCTTAGCGATCACCTATGGCCCTAGAGGAAGCTACATACTAAATTTCATTCCAATCCGTTTGGTAGTTTTGGAGAAATCGTGATTTAGTAACGTTGACCCCCCCCCAAAATCCCCCCTAAAATTTCGAAATTTTTGAAAACCTTTCTTAGCGAGCATCTTGACTCTAGAGGAAGCTACATACCAAATTTCATCCCAATCCGTTCAGTAGTTTCTGAAAAATTGGGATGATTCAGTGAGTGAGTGGTATTTGGCTTGTATATACACCGGGTGTCCCACGAAGAGGTCCCTATTTTTGAATTAATATATTAGATGCACCGAACACTCTACAAACCTGAAACTCAACAGTCCTAACATACACATATGTAAAAGAAATACACCTGAGTATCAGTTAATTCTGACACATTAGGACAAAATGGCGGGATACCAAAGAAATAGTACCTTTTCGTTAAAATAGTTTTATTTGCTTAAGTGTTACAACATAATTATTGAATTTTAACGATGTTACTAAGCACTAAACAACGTTAGGGAATTAAAGATATAAGTAACTCATAAATAAATTAAATCTATTTGATCCATAAACCTTATTCAAACTGATGTCCATCGATCGCAATGCACTCATGACAACGAAATAGAAAACAGTCATACGCTTTGCTGAACAACTCTCGAGGTATCAACAACAGTTCCTCTTCGATCAACCTCATTAGTTCATCGTCTGTCGCAATGTTATGACAATAAACCTTCTCCTTCAAAAAGCCCCACAGAAAAAAATCACAAACAGTCAAGTCTGGAGACCTTGGGGGCCAGTCCATGAAGCTGCTGCCACGACCTATCCAACGGTTAGGAAGATTTTGGTCCAAAACTGCTTTGGTCACATTAGCATAATGCGGAGGAGCTCCATCCTGTTGGAAAAAAACGTCTTTCATCTCAGGCTGAGAAAGATGAGGAACTATGTGATTGCTTAAAACTGATGCATACCTTTCTCCAGTCATTGTTTGTCGGGATATGTCATACGACAAAACACCATCCTTGGTAACAGCAGCCCAAACTGTTATACCTGTTGATATTAATTTCTCTTCTTGTAAGATATGTGGATTTTTTGTGTTATAGTAATGACAATTACGCCTGTTTACAGTTCCTGTTCGATAAAATGTCGCTTCATCTGAAAACACGATTCCTTCATGCCATTTGCTATCTACGTCAGTCTTTTCATCGAACAAAATTCCAATCGTCTGTCAGGATCATCTTCAAGCAGTCTGTGAACTAAATGAGTTTTATAATGTTTGATTTTGTTCTTTTTGGCATACCTTTGGACAGATGACTTCGGTATCCCTGAAGCAGATTCCACCTTTCTTACTGAATTAGGCGTATTTGGAGATTCCATGAAAGCAGCACATACGATTTCTTCATTTTCAATGTTGGAGGATCTATGGTATTTTTTTTTGTATTGACCCCGTTTCTAGTAGGATAGTCTTCCACTTACGAATAGATTTCCTTGACGGTGGAACTACACCTGGGTACCTTTCTCTAAAACACCTTATTGCTTCATAATCATTTTCAAAGGCAATAGCCCAGGAACAACATTTCACTTTTTGCTCAGTTGAAAACGGCATGGTACATAAGACACTTTACAATGCAACTTAATAACAAATGCCAATGTTTATTACCAAATATGTTCATTGTTGTGGATACACGCAGTCAGCTGATATATTTAAAATAGTCTAAACAGCTGTAGCTGTTCCTATTCTAAATAAAAGTAGGTTTACCCTTAAAATACGATTGCTGATTTTGTTGTTTTTTTTGTTGTTTTTCCGCCATTTTGTTTGGATTAGTCAGAATTAACTGATACTCAGGGGTATTTCTTTTACATATGTGTTAGTCACGACTGTAGAATTTCAAGTCTGTAGCGCGCTCTATACGTCTGTCATATCAATTCAAATATAGGGACCTCTTCGTGGGACACCCGGTATATAGATTAACAAGAACATATAAATACTAGGTCACAATATTTTAATGTTTTACTAGGAAAGACTTTAAATTAAATAGTAGGCCCTATGTGCAATGATACAGTAACACGACATCAAGTACGGTGTAAAGACTTATTTATTATTTATTTCAATAAGAATCATATAATTTTATGAAAGGGTGATAATTATAAATATTTCAGTCCTTCGAAAAAAATAGAGCACTAAGACAAAATGCCAATAACAAGTCAGCAAAATATTAAACATATTCAGGTTAAAATGTTTATTCACTAACAAATTCTTATATTACATTATTGGTATAACATAGAAATTTTAATATTTGAAAGAATAATTTATTACAATGTTCATATCATTCTTTTAATTACCTTTTATGTATCTCGGGGATGAGTAGGCCTACTCGAGCTTGCATAATAAAAGTTTTTATTATTCGCAATGTTATAAAATTGTCCAACAGAAACAACAAAATAAAAAAATTATTTTAGTGTAATTTAAATTTAACACATGAAACTAATCAGTGGCGCACCAAGGATCTGGCTGGGGGGGGGTACTAAGCTCAGGTCAAAATACTGTATATATATATTACAACGGACAAAACTCGTTGTAGGTCTTGAGTTTAAATTTGCAATTAATTTTGTAAGTTTGAATAATATGGACTTGCCGGGAGTTAAAGCCAAATGTAGGTTACGAGATCAGCATGTATACGCGGGCGGTCTGTTATCGGGTAGAATTAAACTTTTGGACCCTGCCTGTCTGAAAAGGATTGGGAACTTATAAAAATTACTTAAAAGATTCCTACGGGAAGCCAAAATCCAAGATTTGAATAAAAAATAAAAATCTTCGGGAAATGCATTACGCTAACGGCGGGTGTATTTACTGCAAGATTAGATATTAAAAAATCATAAAGTTACGTAAGATACGAGCTTTCAAAGAATGAGAAAATTTTCAAAATTCCTCTAATTTAAAAAAGAAAAGGTTTTTTAGGCTTTTCTTGAAAAGGCCTAAAATAAAGGTGAAACAAGTTTTAGCGAAATTTTGTCATATAAAAAAGTTAATGGTAATTCATAAAGTTTAAAGGATAAAAAAGTAGGTTAAAAATAAAGTTTTTTAAATTCTAACTAAAACAAGTTTTAGTATTGATAAATGTAAAATATAATGTAAAAGAAAAACTAGAAAATTTATAAAAGGAAAAAGGTGATAGAATTTGCACCTTTACAGCTAATGGAAAATTTAAACTCAAACTTTTAACAATTCAAAATAGTAAATAGTATGCAAACGAAGTAGTTATGTAAAAATAATCCAGTATTTGAAGTATGTTTCGGGAGTAAAGTAAAACCCTAGTTTGTGAAAAATCGTTGAAGTCCCTAACTCCACAGCAAGACAACCAGAAGCAGAAATGAGATGAAAATCCGGCTAGTGAATGAAAACCAATGGACAAGAAAAGTGGAAAAAGAAAAACCGAAAGAAGTGTAAAATTAAGACTTTTCCGGGAAAAATCGCCGCGGAAAAACGCGCGCGGGTCGTGTACGCGAACCAGGAGTCGTACGAACGTCACTCGAGTTCGTGTGGAAAGGTAACAACGAGCTGAGGAAAATGATGTCAGTTTCAGGAAAATCGGATAAAACCTGGAAGGGTTACATGGAAAAAGGATTTCCATAGCACAAAACTGAGGGAAGCCAGATAAGAACGCAAGACAGTAGAGGGGAGGTCCAAAGACGAGACTGATGGAAGGAGAACAGGGTGACCAGTTTACGAAAAGGGGCGTACTCAAAGAAACAATAGAAACTTAATTAAAACAAAGGCTAAATCATGTTACAAAATTATGAAAAAATTATAATAAAATTCAGGAGGAAAAGTTACGTAAACTAGTAGTTTGAAATTGGCGAAAAAATGGATTTTAAAGCATTTTCGAAATACAGTGGTAGAAAGCTTAGGTTGGCAATGAAATAGTGCCGAAAAACATTATATAAACGATTGCTCGGGGAAACTCGGGATGGATTATTATTTCTGCGATGTAAGTTAACGCATCGAGAGCAGATACTTGTTTTTTATAAAATACTTCAGCGTGCTAGAAGCTGAGTATTTTCTTCGTTAAACTTTAAATTTTTATAACAAGTAAGAAGATACGGCATAGCGGTTATCATCTGGGATGCAGCAATAGACACCGAATTAACTCTACAAGAACGTCAGTGGCAACTTAGTCTATACAAGTTGGCCTAACTTGGGATTTCTGGAAGAAAAACATAGCCTACAGGACAGCTGATACATGGAGTGATTCGTATAGCTTCCAGACAGGACTCCAGGATACCACCAGGCGGCCACCAGGACATGCAACTGTAGCTACGAGGGAATAGACGAACCGGGATAGCAGACACGGCATCACCACATCCATCTTTAAGAAAACATCCATCATACATCCAGACAACCCTACAGGACTCCACCTTCACCCACAAGACAACTCTATCAGCACGCAGAACATCTGTAGCTTGTCATCACTAGACAGCGTTCGCGGATCTCACCACAACGTCGCGACGCCTGGACAAGTGTGAAAAGGTCGGTAGAAGCGTAAAATACGTTAGTCCCCATTAAATTGCCTGAAGTAAATTCAAATAAATTTATTTTAAATACTGGGTTACGTAGGATGTTAGATTAAGAAATATTTGTAATTAATCAAAGAAGTAAATTCATTAAATCGTAAATTCAAATTTTCATTAAAGTATAAATTAAATTAAATTGAGAAATAAAATATTAAAATAAATTATAATTAATTAAGAGATTAGTTCTGCCTTATAGTTTAAAAAAGTTATTATTTTAATTGAGAAGAAAGTTATTATTTGGTTTTATTTGAAAAATATGAAATACAAGAATTTTGTTTTATGTTTAAAATTAGAAAAAAGAAATTATTAAAATTTTATTTTTGTTTTATAAAAGGTTATTATTTACAAAAACACCTAGTATTCAAATATCCCAATAGTTTATGAATTTTAGATTAAGAATTGATAAAGTGAAATTTCATAAAATAATTGCAAGCACAAATAAGCAATTTACAAGGTTAGTTCCAGTGTACTCACTCTTCAGAGGTTTACAAAAAGTAAAATTATTAACTTGTGTTCTTACTGAGCTAAAATTAAAAATAAATTACTGGAAGTATAAAGTAAAGTTTTTTGTCAGAATAGTCAGTGAACTGAATATTCGACACATAGTTATTTCACCTAGGCCAAACAAAGTGAGATTGCCTATAAGACTTCCAGTAGGTGGAAATAACTTATTCTCCAACGAAGAATTTTCTCAAAAACAGTTATTCGTTGTAGAATTGGCGCTGCCAACGTGGGGCTCGACGCGTTGCAGTTGTGGCCAAAACAAATTATTCTACAACTTAAGTCTTCTAAAACTAAAGAGGTTTCGTTGTAGAATTGGCGCCCTTCGGTGTTGGCCGATTTCACTTGTGGTTAAAAAGTTAACCAAAAGTAAAAATAGGTCAAAGAACTAACGTAAAATTATTTGTGCTTAAAACTGTGTATGTTAGCTTTAGAATTGTGTTTAATATTAAGCCATACTACTGCTATTTCCCGTGTCTGAAATATTTCCCGGTTTCGTGTCTTATTAAGGTTCAGAGGGGGAGTGAAAATTAAACAAATAATAATAATTAACCAGTATATTAAATTTGTCGCGGTAAAATCGGAAGCTTGGGGGGCGTAGGCCTAAAAAATAGGTGTAAAATTAATTAAAAATAATTGGGAGTTTTCCGACGCGACAGATAAAAACAAAGTTAAAAAGTTTAAAAAATTAAACATAATTTAAAAAAAAAGTTAAAACAATTAAAAAGTAAATATGGCGGATAAGGCGATGAAAGAGTTCTTCGAGCAATACAAAAAGGATAAAGAAGAAAGGGCGAAGAAAGATAAAGAAGAACTGGAGGCCAGGGCGAAACGGGAGGAGGCCAGGCGGAAAGAAAAGCAAGAAGAGTTGGCGGCCAGGCAGCAGAGGGAACAGGAAGAACGGGAAAGGAAAGAGGAAAGAAGACGGCTCAAGGATGAAAAAATCCGGGAAGAAAAGGCAGCAGAAAGGCTACAGCGAGAGAAGGAGCAGAAAGAGTTATACAAAGTTATTTCTGGAAAGCTGGGAGACCTGGAACGAAGCCTGGAGGAAGAAAGCGTGAGGTGTAAGGAACAACATACCAAGGGAGAAGAGAAGATTAGGGAAATTGAAGGCGCTATCCATTTTCTGGAGGAAACCACAACCACCATAAAGGACAACGTAGACAAAGGGTTCCGGACAATGGAAAGTCGGGTGCAGAGCGTTGAAACGAAAATAGGAAACGTGATAAGCCAGGGAAGTGGGAGTAGGAATGTAGGAATTGTAATGCCGAGGTTTGACAGCGAAGTAAATAAAATTGAATTTTGGGGAAATAGTAAAGAGAGGCCGAAACAATTTTTAAGAGAAATAGAAGGGTTAATGGACGAATTGAATCCTTATTTAGAAGATAGGGAGAAGATAAAATTCATAAGACGCCATCTAAAGGGATACGCACTCGAATGGTATAATATAACAGATCGCGAAGAGATGAAGTATGCCGGGTTTAGGGAGGCTTTTTTGAGTAATTACTGGTCGCTCCAAAAACAAAAAGCGGTCAGGAATTATATAGAAAATAATAGGTATGTAGAAAGGGGAAACGCTAGCAGAACCGAATATTTCTGTATGGTAGTAAACAAAGCGCGAGATCTAGAACCCCCCCTACCTGAAGGTTTCCTTGTATTCACGGTGATGCAACATTTCAGCGAGCAAATAAGATTAGCCAGCATAGGTAAACCTAGCGAAACCATTCAAGACGCGATCGAGTTCTTAAATAATGTAGACATGATTGAGGAAAATCGGCGAAGTAGACCCCAGGACGCTCAGGAAACGGAAAACAGGCATAATTTCACACCTCGGAATAACCCACCAATCCACAGATCCTATGCTCAAAACCCAAGTAACTCTAATCACCCAAACTCCAATAAACCACGTCCTTCCAACTCAAATCCTAACCAGAAGCCGAAAAACTAAGAAATGAGGTTCTGACAAAGGATGGATTTTTTCGGAATGACAGGGCCGATGAAAAAACAAAAAAACAAAAAAATAATACT
>JAGFPH010000362.1:4892-15119 GCA_018207615.1 Philaenus spumarius
AAAAAAAAAAAAAAACATATGTATAGTTATAATAAATGCATGTCTGAAATCAATAATTACAATGTCTTCTTATTCTAACACTTATCTTGTCAGAAGTAATAAAGGTATTAACCTATTTGAGTGATATTGATATAAATACATTATCTTACAACAACACTTAAATTTTTAAGGTTGGCCAACCATACATAAATATATATAGAAAGATTTCCAAACATAAAATAAAGTTTTATAATAATTTGTGACGTCACGTATAGTAGAAAAAGATGTTATTTAAAATTTTGAAAGAAAACCCCGTGGGTTTGAAAATTACTAAAAGTTTGCTAGCGTTCCATCCAATTAATTAATAAAATTCACCAGTTTATTTAGCCTGGTAACATTTGAACTATTCTTAAATTTTCCTTTTCTTTAATATAGCCTAAACATATTATTTTTATTTGGTGAAAAGCCTCTGTTCACAGAAGGTTCACAAACTGGTTGACATGGCACTAATCACTGTTTAGTTTAGTTGTTGGTCTTAAATTTGTTTTTTTTGTTTTTTTAAACTTTAGGTGCAGCGAAACCGTTTTTAAACTTAGTTGTCTGCTGCGTGGAAAGAATCCAATCCAAATGTTGAACCAGTATCGAGTACTGGATTACGTGAAGATCTCATTTACAAACAAATTATATAACCTCGACTAACTCGACTTTAACATTACTGATTCTTTTGTTCAAACGCATTTTGCAAAAAAAAAACACTAGCCTTGCGAAACTACTTCTGTCCGTCATGGCAGATGAAACTGGTGTACGTGACTGAAAGTCAGATAAGAAAAGTAGTCTCAGCGCAGGGGGTTATGCTGGCTCCGGTCGCGAGGCTACAGTTTACAGTCTGGTTTGTGTGGTTTCGTATAGATAGCGAGGGAGTGCAGTTTTGAGAATATTACAGCGTTGAGCGTGAGTTATTTAACATGTGCCGAATTTGTTAATAACGGCACAAATTACTGCCGTGAATATAGGCAACGTTAACGCAGACAGACTTGACAAGCCCGAATCAAGTATGGATGTGGATGACGTTGCTGATGATATGGACGAATAGAATATATCAGCGACATACCACTTGTATTGGTATGAAGTTTTATCACAAGTAACAAATTTTCTAACCCTTATTTGCATTAGAAATTCTTTAAAGATGAACTAATGAAAGATTTAAACAAACCAAGCACACAAGGCAATACCTGATTTTGAAAGATAGGCTTCCACAGTCACAAACATTATTATTATGTACTTGGTCTTTGGAGATCGACCGGTTTACTATTGTCTGTATGTTGAGTACCGCCGATGTTTCGGTCACTTTACAGGCTTAACCGTTTAGGTTTGATATTTGAAAGAGGAATTCAAATAATTTCAAAGCCATATTAATCCCACTTCTCTTACCTGTACTCTGTATTGAATAAATGTAAGTTTTATATTAATAATAGGTTAATTACCTTATATATCATCTGTCAACAATCCAAATTTTTTCTGTGTAGGATTACTAGTTAATCCTTATTAGTTATTCTTACTTTTCGCCTGTTCTGGCATCGTCTTCTTTACACACTTGGCACATTTAAAACGTTTGTCACATATATTAAGATTAGAAACATGAAATAAATAAACAAATAGATGAAAATTATTACAAAAACCGACACATTAAAACATATAAACATAAAGATACATTATAGTCAACATTATACATTATGCTGGTCATCGAGAAGGTTTATTAATGCTGAGCAGGTCGAACATGTAATTCGGATTCTGTACTAAACGGTCTGTTTGTCCTGTAAATTGATCCCCTCCCTCAATCTGATCACAGTATTGCATGGTTCGTTTGACCGATAGTTAATTTTGTCATTTAGTACGTTTTGGTTTTTGATTTGATTTTTAGTTGCGGCGTATATTTCGAACTCCTCTAAAGCTGACATGAGACGGTCCTTTTTGCAGATATGAAGTACTTCTAGGTTTTCGTCTATAGATGTGTACTTGTGATCATAATCCATAAGGTGTTGAGCGAAATGGGACCTTTGTTCAGGTATGTTCGGTCGCGGTATATGTTCTTTAAACCGTGTGGCAAAGGAACGTCCCATTTGGACTATGTAAAATTTCTCACAGTCAGTGCAAGTTAACCTATATATACCAGACAAATTATTTTTGTTGATTGGGTGGTTACTTTACGATCGCTCGAATTACATGTTCGACCTGCGCGGCAATAATAAACCTTCTTGTTGACCAGCATAACGATTCGCTGTACTATAATGTATCTTTATATGTCTTAATGTGTTGGTTTCTAATCTATTTGTTTATTTATTTCATGTTTCTAATCTTAATATATACGTGACAAATGTTTTAAATGTGTAAAGAAGACGATGCCAGAACAGGCGGAAAGTAAGAATAACTAACAAGGATCTGAAGATGACGGTATACCGTTGAAACCGGTAATCCTACACAGGAAAAATTTGGATTGTTGACGGATGATATATAAGGTAATTAATCTATTATTAATATAAATCAAATACACAATCCAGGAAGCTAAAAAACAATATGTTTAAATGAAGTTGTAAAAAAAAGAAACGATTCAAAACAACAAATTTTATTTTAATATGCGGCACACGATTGACATTTTTATGATAATAACTACGTTTTAGGCATTGTTTGTTGTTATTTATTCAGTAGTTTATTAAAATTCAATATTTATTTAAATGTTACTTTCAAATTTCAATACCTTGGGAGTATAAAATAACTATCTTTTTTAAAGTACAAGCAAATATCTGCTGTCAACAATGTAACGTATGTCATATTATGAGGTAATTTTAAAATAATTTCGAGTTGAGTTTTGATGAAGGTAAAATAACACAGATAATTAGGTCTAAAGCTGTAGTCGACACCCTCGGCTCCCTCCCAAACAATATTACTGAGGTCTGCTCAAAAATAAATTACAATATTTTCTGTTATTTATTAAATTAAATGTTAAAACTATGTTAAAAAATTAATTACTTAAAATATTACAAAATATGATTATACTTTACCCTTGGAAAAAACGGGGTGCCTTCGTCATGCGTTTCTAACCCAACACTAACTAAATTTAAAATACGAATTGTATGTACAGTAATGCAGAGATGTCTCAATCACCAGAAGAAGACAAGACAACGTTACACGCTGTTGTCATCAATGGCCATTCCCTTGTACATGCTCTCGACCCTCAACTGAAAGAAGACTTCCTCAACGTTAGCACTAAGAGTTAGTATTTTATATTTATTTAAGCATTGAAATAAGGCTCTATTATAGGAAGAAATGTTTATATGTAACTGCTTGTTACTAAATATGTTGAACTTTTTATTTAATTATTTTTAACACCCCACGATGGACGATTAATGTCTGAAACACATGTCGTATATTAATAGAATTTAATTTGAACAATACTTCAAAATAATTGCTGGCGGTCAGTTACAGTAACAAGTGCTTATTTATAAGCATATTCAGTTGGTCTAGATTTCCAATATTATGAGTCTATTCATTATAATCTAATAGAAGTGGCACTCACCCGATTTTAATGAAATTTTACTATTATAGTTAGAATTATTGGAAAAGAACCTGCGCAGAAGCCCAATTTCTAGCCGTCAACGCATGGCATTGGAGTGGCGATGCGCGCGCAGTGGTGGGCGGAGCGCCCTTCTCAGTTGCTCCTTGTACACTGCCCTGTGCGTATCGAGCCCGTCCATTGTTGTTATTGCCGCGCCGCGTTACCTGCGTTGTTTTGCACCGTCTCTCATGTTTCACCAAGGCATCGACATCGCGGTCAGCATGTGTTTCAGTTAAAATTAAAAGAAATTAACATTTTTAATTTCTACTTTTAAAATCGTTTAAAATCTCGTTTGAGACACAGGTTTTTATTTTTTTCCAAAACACCTTTATCTAAACTAAACGTAAACCAAAACTTGAACAGTGGTTTTAAGGAAATGTAATTAATTAAAAAATATATTATTTATAGTCTTTTATGTTCAAAAGTTAAAAAAAAATAAACTACAATTTTATGTTTTCTATTTTAATAATAATTCCAGAATTCCACTGAAACTAAAACTCATAGGTTGAAACTAATTTATTCAGATATTAAATATTCATATAGAGAATTTAATTTTTATTTGTTACACCTCTTTGTTAAATACGAGTCTGAAGCACATTGTACTGTAAAGAAAATTGTGTTTATACAGTACATAAATACATTCTTTAATCAACCTCACGCCACTCGGTGCGTCTCGCTTCGACTCGGAGTGGAAGAGGAGTCCGCGCGGCGGGAGAGTGGGGAGGGCTTGCCCCTCCACCGTACTGCTCCGCTTCTACCTGCGCGAACTCTCAACTGGCCACGGTTCTTTTCTAATAATTTTACCTATATGTTAAAAATTGGCGTCTAGATGACATGGTCTTAGTCTCATCCTTGTTTAACCCTTAAAGATGTATCATCATTCCAGAACATCTAGATGTGCTGTGTTAGAATGAGTATGCCATTCAGGTACGTCGGAACATAATATTTTTTATACTACATTTTTCACGATAAAAATATAATTCTCACAATCCATTTTTTGAACTTAGTTATTGATAAATTGCTTGTAAATTGTATTTTCTTTATTAATTTTCCATATTACTGTTATTTGTAATAATTTAATTTAAATTTTATGTTATTTATTTCTGAATAATTAGTCTATGGTGACCTTTTTAAATTTGTCAGTATTGCTAGTAATTTGTTTTATTTTATGCATAATTATTAAACTGGTTTTAATTATTTTGTGCACTGGTGTTAACAAATATATTATTTAATTTTATAAATATGAATTATTACTTATTAAAATGTCCTTTCACTCGAGTATTGGTTTATAAAAGTAATGGTCTTGAATAATGGTTTATTCAGCAAAATAGTTACATATTGCTATTCATTACACTTAGTAATCAAAGTAATTGGAAACAGTACTTCAATGAAGCTGTAGGCTAATCCTTGTAAAGGTTCAGCGACGTAATAACTTAGCCGACCAATAAGCCAACGGCCCAATGTTCGGCTGTTCGCAAACGTTTTTTGAGGCTGCACAGACTTTCTCACATAAAATTCACACAGTTACCAGGAATGTCAAATTGTGCGAAGAAGAATATAATTTATTTGCACGACTCGGAAGTTATTCAATTATTCAAATACAAACTTTCTTAATGCGGTTGCCGTTAATAGCATGTTTACTCAAGTCGAAAATGAAGGAAACTGTATTTATCAGCTGTTCTCAACGGCCTAGTGTTGTATTGTCCGTATCGCAGAGAGCACCACCGTCACTAAGGCATTTTGACCAAGTCAGTGCCACACTAACCAAGAAGAATAATTTGTTAAATTATTTCTATGTAGAATTTTTCATTCTCTTCAAAATTCAAATAACTTTTGAAAATAGTGGGGGGGCAAAACCTACTCTTTGCCCCCCTTCAAAGAGAACTGAAGGGACAACAGCCCCCTTGCCCCCGGTTTCAACGTCCCTGATACCATTTAACATAAATATTTTCTGAAAATGTAAGAAAATGCAATTTTCAAAATGTTGATGAATCGAATTATGTTTGTTAGTCATTCCCGTTAACAAATAATGTAAATGAAAAACTTTAAAAAAACTTAGGTTACGTAGAAAAAACTTTAAACAAATTTTAGTATGTACTCTTCGAAAAATGGAAATATTCAAAGTCCTACGTTATACTCAAAACACTTATATGTACAGTCTTTTCTTTTTTTGGTCTTTATTGTGTATAAGCACATAAAAAAAACATTTTAGTTTTCTTGTCCGCTCGTTTCAGTGTTTGTTGCTTAGTAAAAATTGCACAATAAATAGTAGTTTTATCTTACAGAACATCTCAATGATTTTCTTGATGAGACTAAGTGGAATCTTTAAATTCAGAAATGGATTCTTCTTCCGATGATGTTGTTTAATCACGTAAAATGGATTTATTATGATTACGTTTACGATGGGGAATCACCACTTGTAGTAATCCTTCTTCGATTTTCTTACCGAGTTGTGGAACTAGTTGTAGCCTTAAATGAACTAATGTCCGAGCCCGCAAAATTTTACCACCAATTCTGGCAGCATTCATTCCACTGCTAACAAATATGACATTAACACCTGACCTCTCATTAACTTTAATTTAATATTAATTTGAGAATAGATGACTGTTTTCAATTATCAATCAATTTTGAGGTTGACTGTTTAAATTTTGTTATCATAGTTTCATTGTTACTGAATAGTTTGTATGATGTGCGCTCATTCCCAGGTGGAGAGTGTGGCTGTGCTCCCCCCTTTAGCTCCAGGGAAAGAAAAATATGTATATTATTAATTATAGTCAAAGGTATTTTTCTTTTAAGAGAATTCTTTAAAATTCAGTATTAGTAGAAGAAGATTTAGCACTACAACATTTTTAAATGTTATATACCGTTTCATTTTAAATATACTTAATAGAATAAACTTTGAACACAAAATCTCAAAACTGATGCGTTTGTTAACTCAAACACGTTTCAACGACAAAGCCCCCATCTTCAGTGATGAAGGCGACTTGGTCGTTGAAACAGGTTTGAGTTAATAAACGTATTAGTTGTGAGATTTTTTTTCAAAATTTATTCTATCAGTATATATTTTCTCTCAAGTCAAGCTCAATATTTATTTATAAATATACTTATTTTAGTTTTTACAAGAGTTCAATCATGAGCTTCTGGGGCACTACTTAGAAGTAGTGGGATAGCTTTGTGCATTCATTGTCGGTGTAAAGGTATAGACTCAATGCTATGTGGGATAATAGTTCACCTAAACAGCCAAATTGGCTTTTCAAAAATTTTAAATTTTCCAGTGGGGGGGTCAAAACTTTTCCCGGATTCCCTTTTGCAGAAGGAGGGAAATTTATCCTCATAACCCTAGTCTAGCCCACTCTAGAAAATATCATATGGGCGCCCTTGGTTTGTATTGCACTTTAACGTTTGAATAGGATTAGTTAAATATTTTATCTTTGAACTGAACAAAAGGGAAAGAGACAAGAAATAAAACTTGTTTGAAGTGCATGTATACAAATTTACGCCTAACCAAAAACAGATTGGAAATAGAAATTTAAGCATATTGGGTTGAAATTACATAGCAGTGCAATAATTCTTTACAAACAATAAAATTGGACTTATAGACGAATTGTGATCAAGGATGCAATATAGTATACTACATATTACTGGGTTGACATAACTTTTTATATAATAAAGTACAATAACTTCTATGTATCCGTCAAGTGACTTATTTTGTTCTTTTGACATGTTTCTACATGTCTATCCCTTCATCAGAAAAAATTCCTCGTTTAGTAGAGGCTGTTAACCCTTTCTCCGGTATTCATAATTGACACTAAGTGCCTCATACCACACCTCTTAAATGGCCAAATTTGTCACTTATATTCAGTTAATGTTCAAACTACGATAACTAATTAACTACTTATTCAATATACATGAAATTTTTACCATATCTTAATATTATATTGGTATATACAAAATTTGTATATTTACTTACCTAATGCAGCACTGAAATTTTTTTAAAGTCCAAATAGAAAACAAATTGAAAAATAAGTTCACTCACAGTTATAATTTTTACAAAAATGTTAGGAGACACTTTATATTTGTTAGGCCATAAGCTATCTGTTTTACTTGTGTTCAATTACTACAAAATTACATTTAATAAATAAAAAAATAACCATGTATTTTAAATTCAGTCTAGCCATGTTTTGCGTGACTCTTGGTTTACAAAAGTTGTGCTACAGATGATTATAAACACAAATCTAAAACCCTAAACAGCTGGAAGAAATAAATGATATACAACTGTACTGTAAAATGTTCTCTGAACATGTTTCTGAAGTTAGTTTTAAAATATTCCAACAGATGGCGAAGTTATACGCATTTAAAGTTCTACTACGGGTTAGTACGGAAAGCTGGGGAGTGGAAAAAATAAATTACTACGAGTTACTACGGAATACCGGGGAAAGGGTTAAAACATAAAACAAAAACGTAAACACAAAGAAACACAAAACGTAAACACCTAGGAACACAATACATTTAAAAAGACAGCTAGATAGTAGACTCTATTCTTGACAAGCCACTCACAAGTCACTTAAACAAATCCTTTGTGTCAACAGAATACGGCAGCATCCTTCCCAAGGTATTCTCCACAACCTTAAAGAAATCACTAGAACAATTATTGCCTTTTTCACTAATAACATTAAAAATTTACCCCAAAAACTCAAGACTGTAGGAAGATCAAAAAGGCGTTTAAAAACTTGCGATAGCTGTAACAAACATAGGCTAAACTGGAAGAGCGTTCAAAATACATTTTAAAGATCAGCTGCTAAAAAAGACTGTTTCGGATAACAAGTCCAATTAATAGATGAAAACCACAGTTTCTCAGACTTAGTCAGTAAATTTACACCAAAAAATATTTGCAATGAATGCTGTGAAGGATTTGAAATTTATAAGTAAAATACAACGAAACCCAATTATGAAATGACCAACTGAATTTTGACTCAAACACCTTATACGACGCAGTGATAAGATTCCAGAAAGCCCGAGTGTGTACATATTACAGACCGACAGTCGCGATCCGGTAGCCACAAGCTGCTATCCAACTGTGCAACACGAATGGGTTACAAAAAACAAAATATATAATCATTATTTATTATGAATTTTTTATTGAATTTACTTTACCAAAATATTTTATTAAAGTTTATTACCTTATCGGGATTTTGTTTGTTGGACTGAAGGGCACTCGGTATTTACATACAGGTTTGTGAAAGAATAACACATAAATTGCTTTAAAACAACCTTGAAACAATTAATAAAAAGAGAATCATATTTTACAAAAATACATAAATGTGTTATCCAAGTGATTGTTTAAAGAGAGCATATATATGAGATTATAAAAGTACTTCTTTCATACCAGCTGGTTTTAATACAATGTTCACTGAACTTGGTATATACACAATGTTTACTTTAATGAACTTCTGTCCAAAACTTTATTATATGAGAGATTCACTTATGACCATCTCGCTTTGAGGATGTAGAAGGAGCTTACTTGCTATGTTCTTCCTTTCCGGATTTCAATTATGGAAGTTCCTTTCTATGACTGCTTGATAACAAGTGCATCAAAATTTAGTTCTAGGATCATAGAATGTCACTGTTATTCAATGGACATTATTCACTATTAGCCTATTGGGCAATATTCACTGTTAGTCTAAGGGCAATGATGACTTTGTTTTTCTGATTAGTCTCTCCCACTGTCTTTGTCTATGACGTAGGTAAATAATCAATATTTTTTTATTAAGCCCCCATTTTTTAAATTAACAAAGAAAACTTATAGGTTAGATTGGAAGTCTTTAATCAAGTTGAAGACGTTACAACTGAGTCTTTTAAATGGGTTGTGTTTTTGTCTTAATATTTTACAACATTTACTCAACGCTGCATTTTTTCTGATGATGTAATAGACATCCCGAAAAGCGTCAAAAGAAGAACTAAAGAGGTTACTTACGGATTAATAACAGGTATTATACTTTATTATGTACAACTAGCTACCTGGATACTGAAACAAATGTATTTATTATTACTTTTTACTTTTTAATGTTAATCTACAATTTAATATTGCCCAATATTGGGGCATTAAGTTAATGAGAGTTTAATAGCTGATTAACTGTTAAAGAATTTTCTAGAAACTGGCTCATAATGATACAGACTTGTATTTATTTCCAAAGCGGCTAATGGGTTAAATTGTTCTAAAACATTATACAGCCTTAACCAAAATTTTAAACAAAATTCATTAAAAACAATAGAAGATGATAATGTGTTTATTTAAATTGTAAACTCCTCTTTCTTATATTCTTTGTAAGTGCCAGAGTGAAATTGCACTTATTAAATTTGAATTCTTAAAATAAGAAATTGCTGCCTTTAAATGGTATCTATAATCTAGATATCACGACCATTGTCTTTAGGTAAAGCTGTGATCTGTTGTCGAGTCACTCCTCTCCAGAAGGCGTTGGTCGTAGAACTGATCAAGAAGTCACAGAATGCTGTTACCCTGGCTATTGGAGATGGGGCTAACGATGTCTCTATGATTAAAGGTAATATGAGTGTAATTAGTCATGTCTTCGTCTGTATGTGCTTTTCAATGTACCTCTATCATTTCCCCAATGCAG
>JAGFPH010000362.1:15129-30568 GCA_018207615.1 Philaenus spumarius
TGCTTTTCAATGTACCTCTATCATTTCCCCAATGCAGTTTGTTTCCATTGTGAGGCTTAACTCAAGTTCACACAAGAAACTAGATTGTCCGCAGTTTTAAAAATGTCACGAAATTAGTTTTGCAAGAATTGTTCACATTCTGAAGTCAAAATGATAGTAGTTCCGTATGTTTATGTGGTTTGTTTGATTAAAGTTCTATTGTTACACAAGCGAGTTATAGTATATATTATTTAGAATTGGGTGTTTTATATGAAGAATGTGAATTGAAAATTTGAAAGAGATGGAAAGGTTCCACAACAGGACAGTCAAATATAAAACAAGAAATAAATAATTAATTTTGCAATTTTGTTTGTTGTTATTCTCAGTAGTTTGTATTGCCTTTTTTATAATGGAGTAGAGGAGTGCAAGGCCTCCCCACCACTGCGACCCACTAGAATCTACTGCGGTAAGATTTTCCCTTGAATGATCATCCCAGTTACCTCCCAGGCCTCTTATGAAACCAAGGAGGTTCTTGGGATAAACACCTCGGACCTCTTCCGGTATAACAAAAGCACTTCCGAGTACCGTGAATCTCCTGCACGTGAGATCCTCGCACTCGCACTCTCGCACAGCAGGCGTTGAGCTGATTCAATCCCAAGAGAGCAGAATCAACAGGAGTCTTCCGTAACCAGCCACATTTTTTTGAGGAGGTACTTGGCCGGGCAGTGAAAAGTAAGAGTGGACAATATCAGCATACGAACCCACAACATTGTTGTGTTTAATGTGTTGGTATAAGATGCCGTATTGAACAAACCAATTATTACACTAACTTAACTATTATTCTTTATCCGATTGTTTTGACAAGTGCACCATCCGATAGGGAATTCTTTTTTTGTTAAAATGTACGGATTTTGGGTATTTAGGTTTGCAATTTTTAAACAACTGCCATTTTGAAACACATGATTGGATATAACAGCTTATTTTATTTAAAATAGATCATTGTTAGGTTAAACTTCATGCCAAGTTTGAACTCAATTGGTCAAACAGTTCTCTAGATATGATTATTTTGTAAAAAAACAACAACAAAATGGCAGAGGTATGGTAAACAAAGCGTTTTTGGAGAAAACAAAATTATTCTTGTTTTTCTCTTTATTTTGATCCATAGAACCATTTCTTAAAATTGGACACTTTACTTACGGGGCACCCTGTATTTAGACCTTGTCTACAGGAGCAGTTTATTGGATGTGCTATAGTTTCCTAAACTTAATATATTTTACTACCAGTTCAACTTGAATACAAAAGTAATTTGTAAATACATAATCTTTATGAGGAAAATTTTCAAAATTAATTCGGACAGGCATCTTTATCTCTTGTATTTATAAGGTTTGTAAATGTTTTGGGAAAGAAAGGGTATGAAAAAATGTTCAATCAGAACACTTACACAGATAGAGAGAGAGGGTGAGGAGGCAGACCGGCGCATGGATGGCCTGGATAAACATCTAACCAGAACACTGCTTGGTTTTGGCAAGCCGGAAGTGATGTTGCCCCATTACGTGTGTTTGTGTTTTTGTGTTAATGTTTGTGGAGTGTTTGTGATAATTTATAGTTTTTTGACGTGCATTAAACAAATGCAAATAATTTTTTAAATTTGTTTATAAACGGTTTGAAAATTCCTGAAAAAATAGGTAAAACGTACGTCACCGTATAGAAAGTGATCAAAACAGGACTGCGAGCAGTACAAGGAATTAAGGTATTTATGATGTTGTTGGTCGATCCACTGACTGCATACAACTCTCTGGAGAGGCCTGATGGGATTGGAGAACAATCCATTACGTAGAAGGTCTGGGTACAAGAAGGATATTTTTTTCCATGTTCTGTGTGAATGTTATGTCCTCATATAACTTAGACAGAAATATCCTGGGACACCAGCTACATACGAGAGGAAGGTCCCCAAAGCCTTCTTTGTTTTGTAAAAAGAGTGGGTTTGATTAAGCTGCTGTCTAGAGTTGGGGCACAGAGGACCTTATTGTTTCCTAGAAGCAGGCTATACAACCCTCTGCAAATAATCTAGATGAATCACCATTGGCTTTCTAAATCATTATATTAATATTAATACCGGTGCGTGAACATCGGAAATTGAAGAACCTATTTTTAATATTTCTTTTATAAAAGGATAGGATTGAAATTGTGTTGGTAATCCGAAATTGCTGTTTATCCGAATCAGCTGTTTTATCTGTTATTGTATGCAGTTGGTTGCTACGGCAATGAATATGAAAATGCATTTTTTAAGTCATGGCTTTATATTTTTCATATACAAACAAATACTAAGTGTTGTTTCCATTTCTTTCAAATTGAAATATCACTTATCTTTATTTTGTTAAATTATTCTACCCTTATGTTTACTTCTAAGGAATTTCATATTTTTACTAAATATTTATCATTAATTCCATCAAGCTTCCTCATTGCCCTTTCCCACTCTTTTCATCATAGCGTCAAGGTAAAAATTCAGAATTTGCATACAAATAAATTGTAATTAATTATTTGAAGAACAAGTTGAAATTTGTTACTTTAAAAACACAATTGGTTGACCTCAGGAGATACTAGGTTATATTATAATTTCATAGGAAAATGAAGTGAGGAGATTTGGTGTTCATCCTACAAACTAAAATACAAATAAAGCTATGACTTGCTAGCATTAATTGACTGGTCACAAAGATTGAAATATTAAAATTTGATTGAATGTTTCAGCTGCTCATGTAGGCGTTGGAATCAGTGGCCAAGAGGGCAATCAAGCTATGTTAGCTTCTGACTATTCCCTTGCTCAGTTCAGGTTTCTTGAACGTCTTCTCCTAGTACACGGACGTTGGTCATACTATAGGATGTGCAAGTTCTTACGTTACTTTTTCTTTAAAAACTTTGCCTTCACGTTGTGTCATTTTTGGTTCAGTTTCTTCTGTGGATTTAGCGCTCAGGTTTGTTTAGTTTTATTATTAGTTATTCGGACATTTGCCATCATTTGTGTGTTAAATAAAAATCAATACACGATGTTTCAGGAATATAAATCAACTCCCGTTATCAAAAGACTAACAACTAAGGGAATATAAACCTAGAACCTATTGTTTAATAAACCTATTGTTTAATTATTTGTTTTAATATAGAAATAAATGTAAACCCAGCTGGTGCTTGAGTTTGTGTTTATAATATCAATCAATATTAATTCTGTTGCAGACAGTTTTTGATCCCATGTTCATTTCAGTATACAACCTCTTTTACACATCCTTGCCAGTCTTGGCTTTGGGAGTATTTGACCAAGACGTGGATGAAAAGAACAGTATACTGTATCCGCAATTGTACACTCCGGGGCAGAAAGACTTGCTGTTCAACAAGAAACAGTTTCTACTGAGCGCGCTTCATGGTTTCTTTGCATCAGCTGTGCTGTTCTTCATACCATTTGGTAGGTTGAATGTATAGGGCAGTGGTTCCCATTTTTTTCAGCTGGCGACCCTCGTTTCCTTATCGGAATACCTCCACGGTTCATCGGTCCATGGTGGAGTAAAAAAACAATATTTGTATTGTATCCCTTCCTTATATACAGGGTGGAACAAAGTTAGTGTTAAACTTTTTATGTGGATTAAGTAGACACTAAATGTAGTAAAACTGTTTATTTACAAATTTCCTATTTGAAAAATTATGGACAACAGAGGTATTTTTTTCATATTTTTTGAAATTTGGTACTTTTATAAAAAAAAACTAATTTTCTCAGCATATAAGAACTTGTATTGATATTGTAATTACATATTCGAATTCCCCATAAATTTTCAATAAAAATAACTACATTATTAATAATTTTGACTTAATTATTTGTTTGAAATGACGGTTGAAAGTTAAAAAAAGTATTTTTTATGAAATTATTAATTTTTTTAAACACTCATAAAAAATCGATAAAAATTATCATAAAAATGTATCGATTTTATTTGAGAACATGGCAAATATTGTTAAAAACTTTTCATTTAAGTAGCTTTAAAAAAATGTACTACACTTTGGGGTTTAGTTATAATTTAGTTGAAATAACAACGATTAACTGAAGAATAGTAAAAATTTTAATAAGAGCATTATTGAATACCAAGCTCATGTCAGGTAATCGGACACAATCACAGCTGATTAAGCGATCATATGGTTCTATTATTGTACAGGTGGATTTTATTTTAGCTGCAATTGTTTACTCATAGTGAGTACATTTCTCTTTCTTTAAGTCTTAAATTTTCAGTTTTTATCAAATTTTTTAAGTGTTTTACATGTATAGTATTTTATAATAATTAAAGATAAATTCTTATTAATAGTGTTGTCATTGAAGTTATATCAGGATAGCTTTTTTCTAACCGTAAGTATGCTCATATGCATTTTGTTTATGGGTTATGCGATGGAAATGCTTTGGCAGCACAAAGAACATACAGGTTACGATTCCCCGAATGAAAAATTCCTAGTTCTCAAGTTAAAATTTATGTAGAAAATTTTAACTGCTGATTATAGGAATTGTGGCGTAAATTAAGTTAAACGGACTTAGGGATTTAAAAAAACTGAAAAGTGAACACATTCTGTTTTCTCTAATTATTTAGGTCACTATAATCTGTCCTTAAATTCATATTTAGCGAATTTCCATAGGAAAAATGAGCTATTGCAGTGGCCCTTATGGTAAGACCCAAGGTCGGGAGTAGCAAATAAGCACTGATCATGGTCCCCATAACACATTTTGGGGTGTCATTAAAATTCATATATATATATGTATATATGTGTTCGCACTCTAGCGGCCGCATTTTAAGTAGTCCGATTTGGTTCAAATTTGGTACACATGTTGGTTGTATACGTCGCTCGGACGAGTTCGTTAGCCAAAAAAATCCAACAACCGGAAGCACGTTTTTTGACCGGAAGTAACTATTTTTTGAGATTTTTTCTTTCTATGTGAATGAATTTGTTTTTGAGTTTTTTCTACAAATATAAATGTAGGCTGTTATTCTGCACATTTTGTTTTTTTACGCGACCTTATAGCTCGCTTGGTTTCCCTAAAATCGATCAAAATGTAAAATACCATAGAAGTACCCGGTTCAAAGCCATGTGGTGGATTCTACCGCGGGGTTTTCATGTGAAGCACGCAATGCATTGTGTGTTGAAGATACTCCTAGTACGGGAGTTGGCGTGCCAAGCACGCAATTCTTTGTGTGTTGAAGATACTCCCAATATTCGGAATGGCGTGCGAATCATTTTGTAGCTATTCAGCACCGTCATGAATAGACCTATTTCCCAAATTGTTGGTCGAAAGCCTAAAACACATGCCTATAAACTTAATTTTGGAAATTTGCTCAACTCACATCAGCGGTTCAGCTGCGTGATCGAATTATTTCATATTATCAACACTAATAACAGAAGATAAAAAATTAACTTACATGTAGGCCTAGCATTTAGCAAACAATCTAAATCTATTCATTTTGTTTGAATGAAATCTATTTGTACGGTTAATATAATGAATACGCTTTTGGTTTTTCTGTCCTGGAAATGTTTGCAATTGAATTTATGTCACTGAAATGTAATGCAAATGTTGTAGTGAAACAATTTCAAAATATGCCGTGAGTTGGTTAGGGAAGTTGAGAAAAAAATTGTTCTAATGACTGGCGATAGAGAAACCAAACAAATTAAAAATTCTGACTGCTCTAGTATAATTGTATTAGTTATCTTTTCCCTTTTACTGTTTTGGGCAAATTACTTTTATTAAAGGTAGTCAAAAATAAACCATTTATACACAGTGCGTTTGGAAGGTTGATTTTGTGTTACAATCGTCAACAGGTGCCTATATGGATGGAGTTGCAGTCAATGGACTTCTTCTGTCAGACCATAAGTTCCTCGGAAGCATGGTGGATGTGTTGCTGGTAATATCAGTTACTGCTCAGGTATGTAATTCATGGAATTAAACCTATGTTTTTGTCAAAAAAGGGGTCATAGAAAATCCGTTTGGTTGCTGCAATTTTGAAATGTTTGGATATACAGTAGTCGCCGCTTATTGTGATCATAGCAAGCCAAACCCAAACTAACAACAATAACTGTATATCAATATCATTTATTTATTTCGTTAAAATATCATTAAAATGGTAAAGGAAACAGACAACTGTTCTTTAAAACAATATTGACCTTAACTATTTTTACATTCTAAAACAAGTAAATTATTTTTTAGTACCAGTATTATTGTTTTCTTCTCATAAGTTATAAAATGGTTAGGACTAAATATTTCATAAACTATAAAGTATGAGCACAGTAATAACACAACACGGTATATTTTTGGTAATTTGTCAAAACGCTCTAGTATTAAAAGTTGCTGTTGTGAATCCACAATGATTAATTAATGTAATGTAGGTTGAGGTGGCCTTACATAAAGACGAACAAGGCGGCGCCTTGGACCCCGCGCAGCCACCGACCGCGGCCTAGAGTAAATGCAACACCGGCTCAGCAATGAAAGTAAACAATAGAAGATAGTAAAATCTCAAAATAACCTGTATGTGTCTTTGATACTGCATAACTATTTTCACAGTTTATTTTATTGGAAGGCAGTAAATAATAACTTAGGGATAATTGTAGCTTTCGTGTTGGCAATACTCTCTATGGAGACTCGACTGACTGTCTAATTCAACCGGCTTTCACAGTCACTTAACGATAATTAATAAGTTTTGTTTGATGTTTATGATATGTGTTTCTGTCAAAACTACAGTAGAACTACAGTTATCCGAATCAATTGGTACCGAACCCCATTCGGATAATTGGATTTTTTCCGAAAAATGGGTCTATTTTAACCTTTTCGGGACTGGCTTTGCGTTTACGCAACTGGAGTAAGCTATCCACACATACAGGGGTTTACTCGTAATTTTTACAGTACAGGAACGCTGCCGGAACTGGCCAGAAATGACGGAAGGAAGGGTCCGGCAAATTTTTGCTTCTATAAAACCCCTACTTTACGTATCTTTGGTAAGTTTAAGGGTGCAGATAATATGCTTACTTTTATAAGAAAAGTGCACCTGTATATGTAACTACTTTTGTAATTGTACATAGCAAATTTTAGAGACACATAGTACTATTTTAAGCAAAAAATAGTAAAATTTATTTTTATTTAATCAATAGCCTTTATCAGAAGTTTAAATCCTCAGTAAAAGACTGTAAACCCAAACACAATTTAATTTTATAAATAAGAAATTAAGAAAGTTACATTTTAATTATTATTATTCCCTTAAATAGTATTACTTTTATGCACCCCTTTAAATAAAACGAGGTCCAAACTTGAAAAAATTATATTAATAAATAAGGAGATGTTTGGGATATTTATTTTTTAATGAATTAATCGTGAAATTTATGAGTTATTCCATAAGTATTAATCACTAAATGTGGTCTAAATTATATCATGCTTGGTCTTATTTTGATTACAATAATCTCATCAATATGTTATAAATTCTTTCATTCCGAAAAAGTTAATAATATAAAAGTGTAAGCATCGCAAGTTTTAAACTTTTCGGCCGCCTCGACTCTGAACCATCAGTCTCTTAAGGTACCTACACACACGAGGAGAAAATCCTTAAGGTTTGGACTGCGCAGTCCAGGCGTTGAGGATTTCCCTTACGTGTGTTAGGTCGGCCTTGAGGCCAAATTTTCCTTTCTGAATTTTAGTAAGAAAAACTGTGCAAGCCGAATTCAGAAGTGTGGATGCACTGTGTCAGTTGGAATTGAGAATTCATACGGTATCATTTTCATATTATCATTATTAACGAATTCTGTGTGAACCATGTGTGTAATATTATAAACGATTTATGTTTATAATTTTTTTATTTTTGAAGTTTTATAATAATTAAAAGTTTTTTTTTAATGCGAGTTTTATAATGAGCCATGAGTTTTTACAGGATTTATTTAATTTAAAAGACAAATTAAGTCTTTGACAAATTAAGTTTAGAGAGTACCTTGACAAAAACAAAAAAGTTGCTGCTTATGAGAAATTAATTGTCAAACTAAAAGAAATTGACCCAAACGATAATGCCATCATATATGGATAAACTGAGCGACCGAACAACAGAAAAAAGAGACAGGAATCCTTGAGTAATTTTCGGCCCAGCCTCGAGGATTTTCCCTTAAGGATTTCCTCCTGGTGTACCTTCCTTTATTTGTAGTCGTTCGCAGCGCTATCGAACATCAAAGGCATGCTGCAAGGCTGGTGAAAAGGCGTCTTATGGTGTTTTTACTTCCAAGTTGTCCCATTTCTATTTTGAGTTGAGAGACAATCTGGGAGACTTTACTGTAGTTGGCTCGCATAGTCTCAACGCACTGTAGTGTGGGGATATCTTGAGGTTTATCGATGGGTGATTGGCGGACGTAAAATTCTGAACCAAGTGTTGAATGAATGTGATTGAGGGAGTGGATGATCCAGTGCAACGTTAGAACAAAACATAAAAAAAAGAAGCAGTGCGTTTTGGCACCAGTAAAAACCCCTGCTACAGTCGCATATACACGTTTTATAACTTTAAAATTTGAGTACTATCATCAAGTTAACGCGACTAATGTAATTCTTTTACTGGCAATCTTTTGCTACAATCTATTAGCTTTAAAATTAGTACAGTAAAAACAGACATTTTGTGGGAACCCGGTGCAGGTTAACCGATTTTGACGTTGTTTTTAATTTGTTCTCGACGAGTAGAAAAAAGTTTAAACAAATTTTTTTGTGCTCTCCCCCCTTAATTTTTTATTCAATAAAAACCGTTTTTTTAAAGAGCATATTTTAACGAGCATTTTACAAAATAAAATTTCTGAAAACTTTTTTAAAATTAATTATGTTAAAAAGTATAATAACAACAATGTATTTTTGGTAAAAAATTTTATTTTTATTCACTAAAATTAGGAATATTGCTAAAAAAATAATACAGCAGAAATCACAGAAAGTGGTGGAAATTTCATTTATACGTGCAGCGTGTCTAAATGGGCTGAATTTTAATATATCGAATTCAAACTTGACATAGAAGTTAAAATATATATTTGAAACTTATATGCTGAGTCTCCGCTTGTTAACTTGAAAATGACCCAATCTAGAGCCACTTGACTTATCAATGGGCTTCGCGATTTTAGGATTACCGGACCCAAAAACTCATTTTAAACGGCTCCAGTTTAGAAAATTTTCAAAATATCAGCCTAAAACTTTTTTCACAAGTTAAACATATAGATTTAAACAAGATCAAGGAGTAAAAACATTTTTTCTTATTTACTTTTAAAAACACAAGTCACTTAAAAAAGTATACTTTTAGACCTCTTTAGATTTTTTGTCAAAATGCTTGAGTTGAGCGGCTGCAGATTAGTCAATTTTTTAAATATCGTTTTAAAAATAGGTACAGTAGAGTCCCGGTTATTCGCCATTCGGTTATCCGCCATTCCGTGTTATCCGCCACACCAGCGGCACTTATTTAATTTAATTGTAGGCGTCAGTGATTGTAGCGGTACGTGTCTGCGATAACTTGCAAGCGTCAGTGAGCGTACGTGACTGCGATAGCTTGCGGGTGTTAGTGTACGTGCTCTGTGTCTGACTGTACCATGAGAATTCCCCCACTACCACTGGCCAGACCCGCTTACTGTCAGCTCGTACGAACTCGTTTTGTAAACAACTGTGTCTCTCTAAGTGTTTAGTGCGTGCAGTGAGGTTATTCGTTAACATTAATTTTTTGAGTATGATATGGTGAAAGTACCGTACAGTAGTTTATGTTGTGTTATTTAATCTTGATCTGAATTTTCTGTTTGTACAGATAATTCTGCATTAAATTTATTCGAACTGTAATTAGTTTCGGGACTTTTTATGTACTGTATTATATTGTGCCTTTACTGTAGTTATCCTAACAATCTTGTCATTCAATTTCGTAATTTCATTGAAAATAACTGTATTCCATTATTTTTCTTTTCTATTACTGTATATAGTATTACTGCAAAATATCGTATTTACTCATTAAATTTACAATAAAAAGTATTAATGGTGTAAAACGTCTATTATTTGTTCAACCCTCCCTATTATCCGCCATTTTAGCTTATCCGCCCTTCCACCGGCCCGTTTATGGCGGATAACCGGGACTCTACTGTATAGCTAAAACAAATTATTTTCTTAACTTCTGTAATGATTTTTAAAATGATATGTTCAAAAATGTTGAAAATGGAGTTGCTGAATCCAAAGGTGTTGGAGTTAAAACGAGATAGGTCAAACAGAAGACTATCTTCAATCGCCTCACTTTTAAAAAGTACATGAAAAAAATAGTTCATACTTACTATTTATGAGAATATTTATGCCGGTGTATTTAACTTGAAAAACAAATTTGATGTTGATATTCCAAAAGTTGACGAAACTGGAACGGATTGAAATGCGCTGCAGCGTTCGGTAAGCAAAAAATCGTGAGGCTCGTTGATAAGTCTGGCTGCTCTAGCTCATCCAATTTTTAAGTTACCAACTTGAGTCTTGGTATATAAGTTAAAAATATGCCTTTCTCTTGCTATACCTAGTTTTACTTAAATATATTACAAATTGTCCAAGTTAGATCTGTTTTACAAATGGACAGAGATGGTCACTTTCTGTGAAGAAGACGTACATTTATACTTCAAACAGCCCATGATTCATGAATTTACAAGTTATCGTATTCAAACTCTACATAGAAGTTACAAACATAATTCTAATTTCCATACCGAGTTTAAAGTATTTATATTGAAAATCGTTGGACTAGTGCAGCCTGGTATAACTATTTCTTATCTTGAAAACTGACATAAACTGAGCTATTTGAGTTGTTAATGTTCATTTTGTTTGCTGAAAATAACCATCCCAACTGCTTTATTAAGGTTTATTCTTAAATAGTTTTAAAACGCAAGCATTGTTTTTAAGAAAGTATAATTTTTGAGTTTTTTGGGGTTTTCATCAAAATGCATTCCTTCTGAGCAACAAACTCGTTATTGTTTCATATATCATTTTCAAACTCACTAAAAAAGATAATAAAAAAAATTATTTAGAATGAGTTCCAAGTTTACATGTTTAAAAAAATGTTTGACCATGAAAAAAGAGGCCTAAAATTATAAAATTTATGGCCTATGTGCTTAAATATTGTCGTAGAGTTTTAATTTGTTTTTATTATATATATATTATTTATATATGTTATATGTTATAAATTTGAAAAGAATAGGATGATTATTTTTAATAAAAAAAAAAAAACAAAAATATTTTTTAATAAAAACATGTTTTTTGATAATTATGCGTTCATAAAGTTGCTGGCCCATTTTGTTTAAAATTATCGTACATGTATAATTTTTGTATATTATATTTATACATTGTTCATATTGTTTATGTAGGCCTATATTTTTTATTTCATACATAGTGGATGATTATGTTTAGAGAAAATTGATTTTTATCGAAGACAAGTTCATCGAGACTGCTTATAGGCTACACGCCACCCTATATGTTTTGTCACTTTTATGGCGGCCATTTTGGGCAAGCTTGTTCATTTTGAAAATTTTAATCTCATATTCGTGATTAGCGACTAAAGATTAAATAAAAATGAACTTACATAAGAAATATTTTTTTAAACCTCAAAAACAGTTGAATTTTTAAAGAAAATGGCAGCCATATTGTATCTACCATGTTTAATTTTCATATTTTATATATATTCGTAATTAGTGCCTCCCAAAACCCATAAATTACCAGTTTCACCCAAAAATTTGTTTTAGAAGTTGAACTTTTTTTGGAACATTTTGGATTTTTGCGGTACATTTAAAAAAAAAAACCAATAGCAGAAAACATTTTTTTAACTTTAATCTACGTGCCAAGACGAACAAATTTTAAAAATCATCAAAATCGGTTAACCTGCACCGGGTTACCAGCTTTTGGCCTATTTTCTTCTATTTTTACTAGACTAAATGAACTATTTCGACTATCGATATGAGGTACTAGCCAACAGTAGAAAATAGAGAGAATAAAATCATGTTGCCAGACCGCTATTACTAGGTTTTGTCGTAGAATATTTTTAAAAATGAATTAGGAATATATGCTTTATCCAAAAATGAAATTTGATTATAACAAATTGTAGAGAATAAATCATAGAATTGAACTGTATACTTAAAAATGTTAAAATAACCTTATTTTATAAACATATTTCACTTTGTTTCACTAAATTACGAGTAAAACAAACCTCTTGCTATCGCTGGGCATACAAATTCAGATGCATTGTTACATGCTTGAAATAACCTAGTCTGAGCAGAATTAGGATTTAGACTATGTTAGTCCCGAAAAGTTTAATCATTTACTCTATGTATGTTGAAAATGGGAGAACAAAACTACTGTATTTTTAAATCAAAAGAGCCTTTAATTAACTAAATGAAAAGGTAACACTTTTACATGTTAAGCGTGTGTACATAAATGAATGCCATTGCTTGCTGAACATCTTGGTCAAGGTAAACTGTTTGACTGTATTAATCCGTTTAAGACCTGGCGCCTTCACTCGCTTCTCGGAGGGAAGGACAATATAGCGTGCGTAGACAGAATCATTATTTTGCAAATCACAGTACGTTCTCGTCTTAATTTTTTTTCTGAAGTTCTGAAAGCGATTCGGATAGTTTGAGTTCGGATAGTTAGAGTTTTACTGTATTTCATTTTGTTTGTGAAATTGTTTATAATATTATTAAACTGAAATGTCAGGAAGTAGTAAAAGGAAAAGAGACATTGGACGAAAGTATGAGTCAGGAAGTGATTGTCAATAACAATCATTAATAATCTTACAATATTTCTTAGATATTTTCTTCTAATTGTTTTTCTTTTAAATATAATTCAACTTTATTTAAGATGCATTTTATGTGAATTCCCTTTCATATGCTCTGACAGACAATTGAATTCAGTTAGGCCTTATCTGAAAATTGTAAGAACAGTACTTTGCCTGAGCAATGATCAATAAAAATAATAATTAATAACTATTTAACAGACCTTATTTGCAACCTACGAAAGTACTTTTGGCCTATTTCCAGCAAAATAAGTAAAGAGAAGGCCTCTCTCTTGAATTTCGCCTTGGGCGTCTCAATATCTTTGGCCGCCATTGAATGTAGGCCTATTGCACGCACGCAAAAACTATGTTTTAATAAAAAAATTTAAATCCGTTTTATACAGACCACTAACAATCAATTAAAGTACAGTTTAAAAAACAAATTATAACTTTCTGATTTGACACAAACATACATTTCACTCGCACGCTATTTAGAATGGTGTTACTAATCATATCAGTTCAGAAACACAACTAAGATGTGAAATGATTGACATTTAACTGAAACTACTCTGTACATGAAAAAAACCTTTTAGTACACTCAAAACTGAAAGGAAATTATTGATGTCTCAAACAGTCACCATACTGCAAGTGCTTTTTACTCGTATATTCTAGTACTCGATTTATAATGACTGCAGACTGTTTATCGCTCTTTCTCTAATGCCTCACATTGGCGCCAAGTTCATTTTGATCTCTCTAACAGAAAAAAATGATAACAGTAAAAAAGATCTGATAATAATAAACAATGTACTTCCATTCTGCCAGGATACAAATGTTTCAGACTTCAGATGAGTGGAAACATTAATCGATTGATTACAATAAACAGTGTCCACTGTGTAACCAAAGATCTGATAATTATAACCGATGTATTTCCTTTCTGCCTGGATACAAATGTTTAGGACTTCAGATGAGTGAAAACATTAATCGATTGATTCCAATAAATGGTGTCCACAGTGTAACTAAAGATCTGATAATAATAACCGATGTATTTCCTTTTTGCCAGAATACAAATGTTTAGGACTTCAGATGAGTGAAAACATTAATCGATTGATTACAATAAACAGTGTCCACTGTGTAACCAAAGATCTGATAATAATAACCGATGTATTTCCTTTCTGCCTAGATACAAATGTTTAGGACTTTAGATAAGTGAAAATATTAATCGATTGATTACAATAAATGGTGTCCACTGAGTAACCAAAGATCTGATAATAATAACCGATGTATGTCCTTTTTGCCAGAATACAAATGTTTAGGACTTCAGATGAGTGAAAACATTAATCGATTGATTACAATAAACAGTGTCCAGTGTGTAACCAAAGATCTGATAATAATAACCGTTGTATTTCCTTTTTGCCAGAATACAAATGTTGAGGACTTTAGATAAGTGAAAACATTAATCGATTGATTACAATAAATGGTGTCCACTGTGTAACCAAAGATCTGATAATAATAACCGATGTATTTCCTTTTTGCCAGAATCCAAATGTTTAGGACTTCAGATGAGTGAAAACATTAATCGATTGATTACAATAAACAGTGTCCACTGTGTAACCAAAGTTCTGATAATAATAACCGATGTATTTCCTTTCTGCCTGGATACAAATGTTTAGGACTTTAGTTAAGTGAAAACATTAATCGATTGATTACAATAAATGGTGTCCACTGAGTAACGAAAGATCTGATAATAAAAACCGATGTATTTCCTTTTTGCCAGAATACAAATGTTTGGGACTTCAGGTGATTGAAAACATTAATCGATTGATTACAATAAACAGTGTCCACTGTGTAACCAAAGATCTGATAATAATAACCGTTGTATTTCCTTTTTGCCAGAATACAAATGTTGAGGACTTTAGATAAGTGAAAACATTAATCGATTGATTACAATAAATGGTGTCCACTGTGTAACCAAAGATCTGATGATAATAACCGATGTATTTCCTTTTTGCCAGAATACAAATGTTTAGGACTTCAGATGAGTGAAAACAATAATCGATTGATTACAATAAACAGTGTCCACTGTGTAACCAAAGATCTGATAATAATAACCGATGTATTTCCTTTCTGCCTGGATACAAATGTTTAGGACTTTAGATGAGTGAAAACATTAATTGATTGATTACAATAAACAGTGTAAACTGTGTAACCAAAGATCTGATAATAATAACCGATGTAGCCTATTTCCTTTCTGCCAGAATACAAATGTTTAGGACTTTAGATGAGTGAAAACATTAATTGATTGATTACAATAAATGGTGTCCACTGTGTAACCAAAGATCTGATAATAATAACCGATGTATTTCCTTTTTGCCAGAATACAAATGTTTAGGACTTCAGATGAATGAAAACATTAATCGATTGATTACAATAAACAGTGTCCACTGTGTAACCATCTAACCAAAGAACTGATAATAACCGATGTATTTCCTTTCTGCCTGAATACAAATGTTTAGGACTTTAGATGAGTGAAAACATTAATCGATTGATTACAATAAACAGTTTCCACTGTGTAACCAAAGATCTGATAATAACCGATGTATTTCCTTTCTGCCTGGATACAAATGTTTAGGACTTTAGATGAGTGAAAACATTAATCGATTGATTACAATAAA
>JAGFPH010000362.1:51705-84998 GCA_018207615.1 Philaenus spumarius
TTTCATTCTGAGGAAACCTCCGAGTGAACAGTCAGTGAGCTAGTGGTGGTGCGGGGAAAAGCTTTGGTACGGACAATGATGGAATGAAAGCATAAGTCTCAGTGTCTGCTAATCACCCACTTACTCTGAGCACCCTCCAATACACAAGTGCATGAGACGACTTTTGAAGGTTGGCTAATAGCACCACATCCAGCTTGAATTACAAGCCACGAGATCATTCAAACATGCATTGTATTCGTGTTTCGGATTCTAATAATAAATAAATAATCAGGGAAATAACTTTAAATTATTAAGAAGATTTTATATTTTTTACGTGTGACCTTAAAATATGGAGATTATTGTCGGAAACCCCCCAAAAATGCTTTAAATATAATAATTTTTTACTTCATTAAACCTTATATTTAAAGGAGTTGTCATTTATAAGATATAACCAATTATTACAAAAGCACATAGCCTTTAAGAACAATTTAAGAGGTTTCACAACTTTTCCAGTTGAAAAACAGAGTCTCAAACCTATTAGTACAAAGGTAAAGAATAATGTAGCCTGGTGATGTCACTAGCTCAAATGTACGGTACTGTGCATAGCATTGATAACTACCATACCAAGTTTTTGGTTCCATACTGTCTGTAATGTTTCCTATTTAATCTCTACCAACAAGAAAAATTCCATCTTAAGATTCTCAAACTTCACTTTCTGTTACAGTCACTAATAAAACTATTGATTGATATGAGTGTACAACTGATTTATTTGAACAGCTGATTTTAAACTGACATTATTGTTGGAAATATTTTTTGGAAACCCCCACAAAGTGGATTAAAAATCTAATTTTACTGTAATCTAAAAACAATTTTGATCTAAATAAACCTTTTATTAAAGGGAGTTTCTATCAGTTTATTTCAATTTATGAGGTTTCAGACAAAAGCACATAGCCTTTAAGAACAATTTAAGAGTATTCTCAACTTTTTAAGTTAAAAAACCACGTTTAAAAAATGTTGGTACAATGTTATGTTTTCACCGTTATAAATGATAGAATAGCATTTTAATAAACAGGCATGACCTCATATGCCCCAAGCTATGGTAAATATTTCGTTACCTTAATTTGTAAACCTCGCAACTCCATACAGACCAACTTTTCGGGAGATGAAAAAAACTGTTATTTTTTTGTTTATTAGTATAAGAGTATTGTACATCTGAAATATAATATTTAAATATATTCTTACTATAATATAAACTTGTGTAATTTTAAAAGGAGTTACAACTTTTTCACACCGTTTGTGTTGTAGATACATGTTTTTCTTAAAACTAGAGTAGTGTTATTGTTTGTAAAAACTTGCAACTCCCTATCAAAATCAAACAACCTAAACTCAGTCAAATTGTAGAAACCTTGTAACTCCTATTTCCTTTTTATTCTAAACTTAGAGCTATTGTTAGTTGAAATATATTTCGTTTAGATCATTTAAGTTGATCAGTACTTACATCTCCATGATTACAGCTAAGCTGAAGGTCGTTAATAGTTTAAAATACTGAACACACACAAAAACAATAACACTTCACAACATTCCACTCTGAAAACAATGCTACAACTTGGAGTTAGAAGGTTTGCTAACACGAAAAATGAAATACCGGAGTTACGAGTTGTCTTTGAACTTAAATATTTTAAACAATATTTGTTTTGGAGTTATGGGCCTTTACGTAAGGATAGGGATATTTTTGCTTCAAATGCTAGTACCAAAATGTCAATTTCATAAAAAATGGAGTTACGAGGTTTCAAAATTCAAAATCTTTTATTGTCATTAAGCACATTTTTTATGGCAATAGACAGTGTCAACATAGTTTAACAAAATCTCTACTAGTAAGATTTCACAATTTATCCAACACATCATTCTTTAAAAGTGACATCAATATAACAATAAAATAAAATTAGGATAAGAAACAGTTAAAATCAAATATAAATATACAACCACAATCATCTACAAAAAGACAACCTATTTTAATAAACATTTAAAACTTAATGAACTAGTATCACAAATCAAATACTCCTGGATGGAATAAAAAGCTTCAATTTGAGCCAACTACTGACTCTTAATTTAAAATTAATTGCAAATTAAGGGAATGATTTTATTATTATGAAATTTCATCATAATTAATGTTTTCCTTATAAATATTACTATCATATATTTACAAGAAATCGAGAAATATAGTTTCTTAGCAAAAATAAATCACTAATATAAAACAAAAATAATTCTTAAATTTACTGAAGAGTTCGACTTAATTTTTCAGTTAAAATACAGAGTTTTGAATTTTACAATAGAGAACTTTGCCAATTAAAAATAATGATTAAAATCCTCATCTCAGCACTTTTTTTATCCTGTCTCTCCAAATATGAAAAAGATTTGAGGAACATAAAACAATTTGTGGGATATAAAGAGCAAACTGAAGAGTGTGTGGAACATGCATCTAATCTCACTTACCTCTATTGTAATACCGTTTGGTGTTCTCGCCTTGAAGACAAAACCAAAATTTCGAGCAGCTGACACTAAAGCAGCTTCGTCGGGTGATTGAGCTTGATACTCGAGTTTGCCTGAAAAGAGAAAACTAATTTAATTTCAACCGGTGAATGGTATGCAAATTACTAATTTCTGCGGTATTCTATAAACTCAATCTGTATAGAAACGATGCTGGCTTAGATTTAACTCTAAATGCTTTATATAGAAGTTTGTAATTTAATATAAATTTTTTACAAAAATAATGCACCTTTCGTTAAAACAAGTTGCTTCTTGTGGAGTATTTTCATAACATTTTCTTTGTAATTTTTTTAATTACAATTTTTAACAAAAAATATCAACATATTGTTACTTCCGTTAAGAAACATGCTTCCGGTTAAGGGATTTTTTGGTTAACAAACTCGTTCAAGTGGCTTAGAAAACCAACGAGTTTACCAAATTTGGGCCAAATCGAACGTAGAGTGCGAACACATAGATAACATAAAATTTTTAAAGACGTCCAAAACATGTTTTGGGGACCATGATTGGTGCTCATTGACCACTCCCCCGACCTTAGCTCTCATCTTGTGTTGTTATATTACTGTTTGATTTTGTTGAATACAAATAACTTAGTGGTGGTTGAGGGTAAGGAGCATTAACATAGTATAAGTACAGTAGAGTCCCGCTATTCCGAACTAATCGGGACCGAACACTGTTCGGTTTAGCGGGAATTCGGAATAGGTGGATTCATGAATAATATCAATGTATTGACTTGTTAAGGCATAAGTTCTTGATGCCTGTCAGAAGGCAGCAGCTTCTGGTGGGGTGCGACGCCAACGCGCATCACCATCTAGGATGGGGCAGCACTGACACCAACACAAGGGGTGAGTCATTACTAGATTTTCTCTTGTCTAATAACTTACAAAATGTTAATGTAGGCGATATACCGACCTTCTCCAATAAAATCAGGAGTGAGGTCATAGACATTACCTTTTGTACAGAAAATACAGCACATCTGATTAGGGACTGGCACGTGTCAACAGAAGCCTCCCTGTCAGATCACAAGTACATAATGTTTCAACTAGCACTATTTAGGGATCCGAGGGCTACCGACTGGGGGTCCTATTTGGATCAGCTGTCGGCGGTACTCGGCTCCATGACGGGGGCGATTGCAACCTTTCCAGACGTGGATCAAGTGGCCTCCTCACTTCAGGAGGCCATAATGGACTGCTATCTGGATAACTGCCCTTTGCGATCTAAAACTGGTAGATCTAATACTAGATGGTGGTCTCCGGACCTTGGTCGCAGAAGGAAACAATTAAGAAGGCTGTGTAATGCCTCCAAGCGGAGCGGTGATTGGAGGGAGTACCATCTAGCTCTCACATCATACAGCAAAGCTATTAGGCAAGCCAAACTTGATTCCTGGAAGGCATTCACTAACAAAGTGAATAGCCAAAAGGAGGCAGTAAGACTGCAACAAGTAATGGCTTCAAAACCTCATAATCCTGTGGGCACCTTAAGGAAGCTGACAGGAGGTTACACTAAAACAGCGGAAGAGACGCTCAAGGTACTACTTGAAACTCACTTCCCTGGATGCATAAATAGTGACACTGCAGACGGTAGTCGGAGTCAAGCTGGGGATAGCTCTTGGCCGAGGGCATCCCGGGCTGATTGGAAACTGGCCAGAAGCATTGTCACTATTTCTAAACTAAAATGGGCGATAAACAAATTCAGCCCATTTAAATCACCTGGCGGAGACGGAATCTATCCGGCATTATTGCAGGAAGGACCAGACTCCCTGATTCAATGAATCTGCTATCTATTTAGAGCCAGTGTAGCCTATGGCTACATTCCACAGGCGTGGAGAGCTAGCAGAGTAACATTCATTCCTAAGCGTGGCAGAACAAATTATTCTGATGCCAAAGCTTATCGACTTATCAGCTTATCCTCGTTTCTCTTAAAAACAGTGGAAAGGCTAGTGGAAAGATACTTGAGAAAAGGGGTGCTCTCTGAGGTACCTCTTCATCGAAATCAACACGCCTACCAACCGGGAAAATCCTGTGAAACTGCTCTACACAGTCTGGTGGGCAGAATCGAGGATACCCTGGCAAGGAAGGAAATAGCCCTGTGCGCTTTCTTGGACATAGAAGGCGCATTCGACAATACTTCATTTGACTCAATAGTGCGGAAACTGCAAGAGCGAGATGTGGACCCGGCCATAACAAGGTGGGTGCACTCCATGCTACGAAGCAGGCGCATACAAAGCTCCCTACTTGGTGAATTGATTGAGGTCACGGCTACAAGAGGGTGTCCACAGGGAGGAGTTCTTTCACCTCTGCTGTGGAGCTTGGTGGTCGACGGTCTCATTACAGAAATTAGCCAGTCAGGAACATACATCCAAGGCTATGCAGATGACATAGCAATCTTGGTTATTGGTAAAATTGATGACACTGTCTCGGATATCATAAATAGAGATCTGAGACGTGTTAAAACATGGTGTGCAAGGGGAAGGCCTCAACGTCAATCCCAACAATACCACTATAGTTCCCTTTACAAGGAAAAGGAACTTAACAGCCCTGGAGAGGATATCCATGGACAACACCCGGTTGAATATCTCCGCGTCAGTAAAGTATCTTGGAGTAATTCTTGATCAAAAGCTGACATGGAATGCACACCTGGACAATCTGATTCTTAAGGCAAAATGGGCGCTACTGGCAACCAGACGCTTTATTGGAACTACCTGGGGTCTCAAACCTCATATGGCTCTTTGGCTGTATGAATCTGTGATTAGACCCCAAATTACATATGGAGCGGTGGTTTGGTAGAAGAAATCATGCCAAACTGCTGCTGGAATCAAGCTAACTGGTCTACAACGACTTGCATGCTTATGTATAACTGGAGCTTTCAGAAGTAGCCCTACAGCAGCTTTGGAGGTGCTCCTTGGACTTCCGTCTCTAGACATTCACATAATGTCGGAGGCAAGGAAGTCGGCATACAGACTAATAAGTGTGAACGAATGGCGGAGGGGCATGCCAGGAGCAGGACATTCTGAACACCGTACTTAAAAACTCGGTGTTAGACATGGTGACTGATGCAATGCACACCGACCCTTACGTAACATAGGGTGACGTTTTTTATAGACCCTTTACAGTAACCCTCGGAACCCGAGAAGACTAGGAAGGAAACATCAAACCGAGATCTGCTACAGGAACTCTAGTCTGGTACACAGACGGGTCTTTGATGGGCAGCAATTCTGGCTATGGCGTATACAGCGCTTAACCAAGGACGAACATTACTGCAAATCTTGGGACTTTCTGCACAGCCTTCCAAGCAGAAATCTTAGCAATTACTGCTTGCGCCCACTTAGGATTGTCGAATGGATACAGGAACAGACATATCCTAATACTTTCTGACAGTCAAGCAGCACTTAAAGCGCTGGACTCAGTACAAGTCACATCCAAACTGGTGAAGGAGTGCCTCTCAACACTAGTCAGACTCTCCACATTATACATGGTGGAATTGAGATGGGTGCCAGGACACAGTGGCATTCCAGGAAATGAGATGGCAGATGCTCTTGCAAAGAAAGGAGCATCTACACCACTCACGGGGCCAGAACCAATGTGCTGCATTAGCCGTAGCATGGCCAAGAGCGCAGTAAAAAACTGGGCCAGGGAAGAGCAACGCCAGAGATGGTGTAGATTACCTGGGCACATTCAGAGTAAACGACTGATCAAGGGACCAAACGCCAAACTTACTAAATCCCTAATCAAGTTAAACCGACCACAACTCAAAAGAGTTGTAGAATTCATTACGGGACATGGCCAGTTTAAGAAACAAATAGCAACAGTGGGAATCCTTGAAGGCAACCAACGCTGTCGGCTTTGTAATCAGGCAGAAAAGTCAGCAAGCCACGTCATATTTGAGTGCGAGATCCTGGAGCGTAGGAGGAGGAGGCTCTTTGGAATCCAGCAACCAGGAGACGAAGAAGACACATACTTGGTGGAGAAAATCCTGGACCTCACAAGGGATACAGGCTTCTAACGTGCTAGGCGCTGTACACAGGGGGCACAATAAACCAAAGGTTACTTCTCTAAGGAGGAATCCACCCCAATATAATCTAATCTAATCTAATCTAAAGTTCTTGATGCGGCATACGGCAGACGCGGCAAATGCTCTTGACCACACGCTACGTCGAACAACACGCTTAATCAACACCAAATGATGTTATGCTCATGCGGCGATGGCGGAACATTGCATCTTCAAGTAGATTCAGAGCTCTTTGTCAGAAAAAATCACTGAATTTACTTCTTAGTGTATTTTTGTATCTTCCGTTTTTTCCCTTCCGTTGCGTTACGATTTTCTTCTAAAAACGGAAGGGAGGAATAGGTTGTTCGAACTGTCTGTTTTGTCATTCCACAGTTAGTACCGCATCGTCTTGAAAAAGATGGAGAAAAAAATAAAATTCCTTCGAGATAACAAAAACAGAGGAGAAAACGGATGAATGCAACTGGTAGGTGGCAACAACACTACTAGTGCCTAGCTGTTGTATCTAATCCTTCCTTCTTTCTGAAGGACCCGGTATCCTTTCCACCGGATGCTTGTTGCGGTAGCTTCCTTCCCGCAAAACGAATGGAAAACGTGAAGGAAACAAAACCGGACAATTCCAACAGGCCCACTGGGATTAAAGTGCTGTCAATTTCAGTCAACCAAACGCAACGCAACGGAAAGGAAAAAACGGATGGTGTAAACCTAGACTTAAGAGTGTGTACATTAGTTATTTTTTGTGTTTATCAGTGATTAAAAATGATTCTACAGAATTGTATAAATTGAGCCGACATGTACTGTAAGAAACCAGCTTTCATTCCAATTTGGTTTTAGGCGTATTCATCAAGCTTAGGCTCTATGTATGTTCAGGCGGATTTTTGGAATAGCGGGACTCTACTGTATTTCAATACTAAACAAAGCCAAAATTAGACACCAAGTGTCATGTGGGTGACAATTTGCTCGCAGAAGTAAATTCATTCAAGTTCTTGGGTCTTATTATAGATAATAAGTTAACCTAGATTGAACAAATTAACTTAATTAGCTAATTAGTTCAGGGATTTTCGCACTAATAAATTTAAAATTTAACTGTCGATTGTCAATTCTTTTAACTGCTAATTATGGGTTTATATATCTACATCTGAAATATGGAATGCTTCTTTGAGGAAACTCATCAGTTCAGAATATGCATAGATTTTTGTCATGCGAAGGCCATTCGGCTAATATAGCAGGACTGAAGCAATCTGAAACATGTAAAAGTGCTTTTGGGAGGCTTGGAGTACTTACACTTTCATGTAATACAAACAAAAAAAATGCAGTAAAAAATTACATACACGACTAATCATAACATTAGTAAATTAAATACAATTTTACAATACATTAAAAAACAAACACATAAATACACTAAAAATACATAAATGGCAAGGATACTCAGAAAGAAATCACACCCAACTACAAAACAGAGAGTCAATGCAGGAACTCTTCCACAGAGTAAAAAGACCCAGACAACAATTAATTATAGTTGTATAAGGCTGTTTTTAAAATATGGAGGCTGATACTTTGGTGGAGCTTATTTATCAATTTAGCACCTGCTAGTTACAAAAGTTTTCTGTACACATTTGGACCTACGCTATCTAGCACGGTAATTACAAGCTTGTCTGGTGATGTAGTCATGTATGTTCATATTCTGGACATGATCAAACTTAAATTTAAAATACATCACTTCAAGAATGTATACTTGCATTTTTTATTGTATTGTATACTTTTTACTCAGTGGAGGAGTTTCTGGGTTGACTCTCTGTTTTGTAGTTGGGAGTGATTTCTTTCCTTGTCATTTATGTATTTTTTTCTGTATTTATGTGTTTATTTTTTAATGTATTGTAAAATTGTATTTAATTTACTAATGTTATGATTGTTTTAAATATTTTATTGGTGTATATTTTAAAAATAGAAAAGGTAGTGACTGCCACTTTATAATTAGTGTTATTTTGATAGATTAAAATTTTAAAACGGATCTCACAACTAATACGTTTACTAACTCAAACGTGTTTAAAACGACAAAGACGCCATCTTCAGTGTTGCACGAGCTACAATAATCAAACTATAACTAACCTAGCAGTGTTTCAAGCCCTGCATATATACAAAACTAAAAGGGGCATGGCTTAAGACTATGTTACATTAGGAAGGTACATTAAAATGCCTAACGATATTATAACTAGCCTAAAATTAACTATATACCTAAAAAATTACTAAACTAATAATAATCTCAAACAATACCTACATGTTTACATTAATATAGAATTTTGTATGGGGTCCTAATTAATTATTTACAATTATTTTACAAAATTTGTTAATGTAAAAAGTTTCCCAAGCATCTATTGTATTGTTTTGTTAATTTTTTTTAATAATACAGAGTTTTCTATTTTAAAATCATGGGTTTCATCTAAACAATGATTAGTCATAGCAGATTTATCTGGCCTATTGTACTTTAAATGACAAAAATGTTCTTTAGTTCTTGTCTGCATGGTTCTTGTGGTTTGGCCTATATATAGGCCTATCTTCGGACACATTTTACAGTTTATACGATGAATTACAGATTTGTCCGGTTTTTCAATTTTATCTTTATAATTTTCTAACATTTAATAAGACTATTCTCAGCTGACAAATCTACATTTAAATTTGCATATTTTGAAAGTGATTTTTTAACAATATTTGATAGTGGTAAAGCATACGTTGTTTTAACCCATCATTGTTGGGGTTCGTTGCTTTCCAGGGTAGATCTCGATTCCTTGATTTTCTTGAATTTCATTTTCTTGACTATGTTGTCTATCAATTCTTTAGAATAACCACTAAACACCGCAGCACCATGTTTTTATAGTTAGATGTTTTCTTTTAATTAAATCTGTAGATTATTTATAAAGATCTTTATTGTAAAGAGGACTAAATAAAAATGAATGAATGTACAAATAAAAAATATTTGATCATTTATGTTACTGCGGATAATCATCTAACGAAATTTGTAAGTTAACTGTATCACATGAACATCTTCTTATATAAAAAAAGTCACATTCAAAAGGATGAACCAAATTTTTAAACTCTTAAAATACAATTTTTGAACAGAGATGGTTCCTCACTGCATTTCTTTTTATATGTCCTTTGTTTTCAAACTCTACATCATACCTGCATCTCACTATTTATTGCATTGGGGCGCTAAGCCTAATACTAGGTGAAGTCCTCATGGGTTCTGACTTACCGTTCCTCTCATCCGACATCACAGTATGACACAAAGCCAGAACTCTGAAGAACAAATACACATCTTCGTTCTTGTTCTTGACAGCTTCTAGCAATGTCTTGTCATAGAAGCGGAAACTAGGCTCATAGTCCTTGTTGTGGGAGAAGTCTACCTTCTCTGTGAACTAAGGAAAATATAAATTGAAGTTGATCAACTGTTCATCAACTAGCATTTATCAACTAGCATGTTGATCAAATGTACATAACATAGCATAACATTTGTCTATTTGTTAGTCTAGCTGTGTTATTTACCAAACAATTACTGGTTAAACAAGGCAACATTGTTCTCATATTTATTGCCAGCTGTCTGCGTATAACCTTAAATAATCATTTTAGTGATTTATCTGATTTCAATTTTTATTTGCCGTGATGAAAATGAAAGCTCAAAGGAAATAAAGGTTCTGATGGTTAAACATTTGAATTTGTAGTACCTCCAAGCATAACATTTTTCTTTAAGCAGATGCTGAACAACCTTTTGCTTTTACTTACTAACATTTACATATAAGCATTTTTCTTAAATTTAATTCATTGGTAAATAACTGCGGAAATATAGGAATTTTGGGAACTTTGACTTTTAAAACCAAGGCTAAAGTGTACTGTAGAGTGTCGATAATTTGAACATCAAAAATACTTTGTGTCGAAAATCCAGATTCAATAAAAATTAGGAATCTAAACCTTAAAAAATCGGTAGGCCTGATGGATATGTTCTTTTTAGCCTCACAATGTCAACTTAAAAAGTACTGTACTTGATTATTCAAATATGTGCTTGCAGAAAATTAAAAAAAGTTTTGTATTCGAAAGCTGAGATTTAATAAATATAACATCAAAAACTCCCTTAAAACACTGTGCCTATGCAGTTACGCTGCAAGAATCACATGCACACTAATATAATATGTAGTAAGTTGCGTGTCAGTAAGAATGTCTTCAGAGTCAAATCTATTTGAAAGACGTCCTCCAAATAAGTTCAGCCGTGTAGGAATTTACACTGAATGGCATAAATATAATAACACTTTATTTAAGGTCGGCAGTGTCTATATATCAGTCTGCATTGTTATGTAGCATATTCGACAAATTGATAATTCGGATGGGGTCGGGTCCCAATTAGTCCAAATTATCGACGTTCTATTTTACTATAAAAAATAGATAGGATTAAAAAGGTAAAAAACCAACAAAACTACCACATCTAAAAAAATATATGAGGTGTTGATTGGCTTGTCTAAACTGTTTGACTAAATCATAAAATAATTTAATTGTTGATGAGTACTCTAAATTTATTCTGTTTCTTAAATAATATATGTCCGAGGCAAATAATGTGAAAATTATTTTTGTCATTCATAGTAGATTAGATTGTATTACCGAAGACGCCAAAATAAAAAATACTAAAATTAAAGCACCTGTGGTTGGTTTTTAAAACAGCTGGTTATATTGTTTATTGTTGCCAGGCCACATTCTTTATTATTACTTTTTATTTTGAGGTTAGTTGATGCTGTATAATGGTTCTTGCCACTCCAAAGAAAGTTTTTATCATAGAGCATTATTTTACCCATACACTATAGATCGTTCCGATGATGCAGAATGCTGTTGATGATTGCAGTCTTCAGTGGCACAAAACATACTTTTTATTCATAAACAAAAGCTACTTTATTGTTGTGTTTTAAGTACAGTATAACTAACACACTTACTTCATTTATTTCAATCACATATCCAGTTCTTGGATCAATAACATCTCCATACGCTTGTCCTGCCACTGAACATTTGTTGAAAGTCATTATATTCTGTAATACAAAAACAAAATATTTACAGGTACACAATGTTCAGTGTGATGAAATTAAACTAAAACTGTATCAATAACCTTGAACCAATAATTTAGTGCATCTCAGAAATAAAAACTTAGATAAATACACATTAAAAATACTGCAAATGCACACAAATTATTGGAAACATGTTGACAATTCAATTCAGTTTTATTAGTCTGATTGAAAAATTTTCGTTTTGGAATAGACAAGACAATATAGATACTAATAACAATAACATGTGTAAAAACAATAACCATACAATAAACTAAAAGACATACAACCATCACAATGAGTCATTTAAAAAATGAAAACTATAATAAATATACAAATCAAAAAAAAAAAATTACACAATTTTAAAATTCTAATGTGGTCTCAAGTCAAGAAACTCCTCAATCGATTAAATTTTATATAATTTGTTTTCCCTTTCTATCCAATTTTACGGCTCATGTCATGACTGCCCTACAAAGTCATTCATTGAATAAAACATTTTCAAAAGGAGCAAAGATTTTACTCTCTTCCTGAACATCCTAACTCTGCTTTCTTTCTTATTGTGCCTAACAACTGATTATAAAGGGTTATACCCATAAATTCCCCTATCTTTTGGCACAAAGTTAGGGGGTGAGATATGTCATCATGATAAAGGTGAAGAATTCATCGTTAATTCAGTCTGTGTTCTGACCTATTATTATCTATGTTTTGACTTCTCCGTCTCAGATGCACTACTTTAGTCATTTGAAGTTATTATACATTTCTTTCACCCATAACTATAGGCTTATGTTCCTGTAGTTTTAATCACTTGATAACAGGAGTCGATTTCATAATCCAGAAACATCATGTATTGATTAAACAAACAAATGACGAGAAATGTCTAAATAATCACAAACAACAAAAATGTACACAATTTTTACACCACGGAACCAATTTAATTATTTTTTACATTTTACTTTCTCACTATACTATAGTATAGTGATCGCAAAAAAAATTTGATGTTGAGATTTTGGTGGAAATATCCGTTTTAGGAACCCCTTAGTGCAAAAAAGTGGTTTTTACAAAATGTCTGTCTGTATGTATGTCTGTCTGTATGTATGAATACAAAGCTAGAGAGAAAACCATTCAATCTTGCACCAAACATGACATTTAGGCCTGTATAAATGCACGAAAAAAGGTTTTGAAAAATTTTGAAAAACAACCCCCTTTTTGGCCAAAAAACCCCAAAAATCAGTTATTAATTTTTTATAAAAAAACGGCTCTAACGATTTTGATAAAATTTGGCTTATTTGTAGCCCTTAGTGTACCAACCATATGCAAAAAAACCACATCTTTCTAAAAATTCTCGTTTAGCTAATAATAATAATAATAACTGGTTTTTGGGGGATTTTTGGCCAAAAAGGGGCTGTTTTTCAAAATTGTTTAAAACCTTTTTTCGTGCATCTATACAGGCCTAATCGACATGTTTGATGCAAATTGTTCGAAATCGATCGAATAGTTTTCTCTCAGCTATTAATAATAATATTTATTAGTTACTCTCCTACTTTAATGTATCCCCTCTCCTACATTAATACAATTATGAAGTCACAGGGAATCTATTTAATAATTTAAATATGTTTGTGAGAAAGTATGTGCCAGTTTCTGGTACCGTTTATTATATTTTGTTACTACATTCTCACCTGTGTTAGTGTTCCAGTTTTGTCAGAGAATATGTAATGAATTTGTCCCAGCTCCTCATTTAGTGTGGTCGTCCTGGCTTTGGCACCCATTTTTCGTTTCTTGCAGTACATTTGTTCGTCCCAATTTATAAGAAAACTTTGCATGAAACGTATGACTTCCACGCTGCAACCACATAGTTAGTTAGCATTTGAATAATAACTGAATGAATTCATATCAAACATGCACCGATGTAGAATTCATAGCTATTTAACATAAATATGATTGTACCATACCTATATCAATTCCAACTAAATAAACAGAGTCGTCAAGATGCAAACAAAAACAAAGCAGAACGTTAATCTTATAGAAAATGCAAATTTGAAATGTGCTTTTTAACAAAAAATGTATTATGAATAAAGGATTCATGACTCATTTATGAATAAAGAGATTTATTTAAAAAAATTTTGATATTGCTTGATTAAAGTCACTGTCAGATTGTCTAGGAAATACTAAAAGTTTGTTAATTTTAGCATGCACCAAATTCATGGAAATGACAATTTACGAGCTTGTGAACCAAGAAGGATGTAAGGATTGATTTTTGCCAAAGTTTAAGCCAAGTTTTAAGTAGCTACGGTGAACAATGTCACCCTCAAATGAGTGCCTGGTCATGAAGGCATCAAAGACTATTGCCAGCACATCACTTTTCAAGAGTTGGGACCAAAAGGCAAAAACTCATTCTGTGACCGGTCAAAGGGCCACAAAAGGAATGTGGTTGAAATCAGGACGAAGCAGTTGGTCCCATTACTGGAACGCTTCTCCTGGGCTCAAGATGTTTACCAGCCTCTTCAAGTTTAAAGCAAGCAGAAGAAATTCTAACAATGGGCAGAAATGATCTTAGACGGATTGCAGGTCTCCTGACTGGTCACTGAACTGTAAGATACCACCTCAAAAAATGTGATTAGTTTCAGATGACTCCGGTTGGTTCTGGTCTCTTGGGAAGAAAGCAACTCAACATCTGTTTGTTCTGAAGAGTTCTGTGGTGTTGATCCCAAGACCCTCCTTGGCATTACTCGTGGCTTGGGTAGGGTATGGGACAAACACTAAAAATACTTCCCTCCACAATAGATTCACTTGAGTCTCAGTACTTGGGAGCTCTTTGACTCCCTTAGTAAAAAAAGTTTAAGTAAAGGCGTGGCAACTGTACAAAGTTACAGCAAACTCTTTAAAATATATAGAATGATAAATATCCAATGAAAAATACTAAAGTCATACAGTTAACATACCTCACGTAGAGTGAAATAGGCACGACTGTGTTTAACACTATAACATAAGAGAAGAACACAAGTCCAGCGATAACGGCAGAACCTGTAAGGTGTTCCTTAGGCACTATGCTTGGCCATGGTAGATAGATCTGAAAGTATTGTCCAACAATATATTCCCAGAAACCACAAGCAACCATGCAGATCAAACAGATGGAGATGAGGAAAAATACTATCTGAAAACATAAATACAGTTTTACAGTGTGAGGTAAATATATGGAAACAGTTTTATTTCTAGAGTTTTAAGAGAGCAGAATAAATTATAAAAGTTATTTTTCTTGAAAATTCCAAATGTAATGATGTTATTTTATTTTATTATCATACTAGTAAATCCCCGATTAATTAGATACACATCAGAAGAAATACATCATTTATACAAAAATAAAAAACAACACACTTTATCTAGGCCTACCTAACTACGCTGATGGGGATTTTTAACTCGGGAAATGTGTACAATTATAAGGACTATAAAACTGTAGGAATATTATTATGTGTGTATGTATATTATTACATATATTTAAAGAAAGATAAAAATAATATCTTTTAATTGCCTTTTATTTCATATTGATAGATCAAATATTTAGAAGTTGTTAATATTATAGGCTGTATTATTGATTGAAGTTGTAAACATAACCCCAAAGTATAATCTACGCTAGGTTTTGTTTGTGTATTAAAGATGATGGGTGAAATCAGCTGTTATATTATTAAGTTATATTATTTCTTCTTTAAATGTTACTCCACGTATGTACACTCGCTTTTATAGGAGTTGATAATATTTTACTAATTATCAAAATCTGGTACCACTCTTGTTAAAATAAGTTTAAAAAATTAAATAAAACCTAATTTACACATACAAATTCATAACACAATAATAATATCTTAATAATTTGTAACGAAATGAAATGAATTGTTGTAAGATTGTCGATTTAAGGTTAAATAAAGAAATAAAAAAGGAGTTAAACTAAAGCTTCACGATTAAAAGTAAAGGGTAGGGAAAATGTATAGGACATGAGTTGGTTCAATATTTCATAAAGGCAGACAAAATTTTAAAAGTAAATTTAATTATTAATTTGAATAAATTTAAAAGGCAGACAAGTATTAAAAGTAATTATTATATTCAATCTATATGTGAGTTTAAAGAATAGACAGTTTATGCAATGACTTTAAGACGCGGAAAGTATAGGCTACGAGTTTCGAGACGCATTTAGAAAAGCAACGTCTACACCAGTCTAGACGAGATAAGAAGTGAACACCTGCAAGCTATTTCCTAGAAAAATGCTCTACGTGATTTTCAACATGCAAGATTCAGAAGGAAAGCATAGCTAGCAACCCAAAGATCTGACGCAACTTTGAACATCTGGGTGGTCAGACGTTTCTGAGCGGTGGAGAAAGACGCTAAAGTCACTTGTCAACTAGAGTCCAAGCGGTGAAGATGCTTGAAGTGTTGTGCGCTGCGCATTTAATAAAAGTTTAAATATGTAACATTTATTGTTAATCAAGTCGTAAAGGGTGTTATATTTGAGTTATTGAAGAACTGATTTGAATTTTACGAGAACTAATAATTATCATTGACAATGGTGTAAACTACGATCGGCGAACTTTTCTAAATAAATAATGTGAAAGTAATTCGAACATGAACTAGCTACGAAAGTGTTGTTGCGCGTGCGAGTGGGGTTTTTCTTTTTTCTTTTTAAATTAATTAGTTTATGTGTCTGCCTTTTACGTAAGTATTACATATCTATTTGTACCATATATTTTTTTAAATTTAAATTGATTTATGTTATTTGTTTAGCTACATTTTTAATCAAAGTGATTTATAAGATTGAAAAAATTCTTTTTGTAACTCGATATAAAAGAACCATGCAGGGCTAAAGCGGCCAATAAAAAATCAGTTGTTATGTGAACCATTAGAGTTTAATTTCACTATCCTATATTCCAGCGAGTACTTCTTCAGGAACCTCACGATCCTGAGTTGTAAGTTGTAAAAAGACAACAGGTAAAGAAAACTAGTATAGGCTTAACCTAAAAACAATATTTTATTAATTATTTTTAACAAGTTATATTAAACTCATTTTTCATTTTTATATTTTTATAACGCCTAACGTTATATTGTTAGGTAATTTTGTTAGACAAAAACAATGTTGATCAATGTTTAACAATAGTAGAGTAGTAGTATAGCAAGAACATTTTAGTAATATTACAGTAATATGAGTAGATACTGTAGTTAAGTAATTAGAATGATGTAAATCACAGAGTTGCATTTTTAATTAGATTAACATCGAAGTAAAACTAGATGAGGAAAACTGAGTGGGGGTAAGAATTTCTTAAATAGGGAGAAAGGAGGTCTTTTGGGATAAGTTCTTAAGTGAGAAGAAAAGTCTTGGTAGACTGAGGCCTTCGGGGTATAGACGCTGGCGTTTGTGTCGAGGAGAGACCAGAAGTGTGCCAGCCCAGTTGGGTGTTAGAGCAAGGCAGCTAAACTGTTCGACTTTCCAAGTCAACGGGACAGAGTAGAAGTAAGGCTACAATTTGTGAAATTTAGAGGGACAATTGTTTTATTTAAATTCTGGGTTAGAATCAGTTTCTGTGGGTTGATGTATTGGGAGAGTTACTCAGTTTTCCCCGTTGTGTAAAGCATAAGGTTTATTGTTGATATCACACAATATTGAATTAATCATAGATTAATCACTGTTCTTTTAGAAGAGCCTTCAAACTACAACTATTTATATTCATTTAAAAATAGTTTTGATCACAAATAAACGTTTGTAAGCAAAAACGCTTACAGCGACCTTTTGAAAACTGAGAAATTATCAATTTTGTAATGTGTATTGTATACAATGGCGGATCCACAGGGGGGACTGGGGAAACGTTCCCCCCAAACCTCAAAAAAAAAAAAAAAAAAAAAAAAAAAAAAAAAAAAAAAAAAAAAAAAGAAAAAGAAGAAAATAGGAAGCCAGGTATACATTTTTATGGCAAATATCTTAGGTACATATTACAATCACAATATGTCTAAAAGTCACAAATATTGAATTGCAATCAACCCGATATTTTGAACTCAATAAGTCCTTGTTTTATCGGTCTGTACTAATATTATATGCTGAAGCGCTGCGGTAAAACAGCCAGACGACGGCGCGGCGCGAGTAAGGGTCTACTGGCCAGCCTTAGACTATGGTTCTCAGAATTATGCATCAACAATCCGTTAGGCATAATTTTTTGAATTTGATAATCTGTATTATTCTTTTTACAAAATTGAGAATATACGCATAATTAATTATGTTATCTAAAAAATATTTTCAAAGATGTAGAGATAAAAAATTTTATTGTAGTACAATACAATAATGCAGTATTGCTTTGAGAATTACAATGTAATCACTTTTTTTTAGTACAGGTTTTTGATATATTCGTTTTTAACTCGCGCTTCCGACAAAGTACTGTATAAAGTATTGTACAGTGTATAAATCTTTGCAAGAATATCAAAAGGAGTCCATGAGAAAATTAACTGCAGTAATCATTGTAGGACCAAGCAACTTTTTATCTTACATAAAATTCATGTTTTTTTTACCGAGAAATATTAAATTAATATTTATGACAAAGACGTTTTCTCCATCATCCACACGCTTATTCAAGTTCTGTGTTCCTTGCCAGTCAGCAGTGCAAGTGCGGAAATGTAATTTCTTCCTTAGTCCGTGTTATACGAGCGCTGTTAGCGCCGCGTTTTCAGTGTCATGTTAACGTTGCTTTATTGGGTAAATGGAACTCCCGTAGTCCATGTTACACAAACGTTATAAACGCTGGCGAATTTGCGTAAACCGGGCACTATCAACACCGAACCAAGTTATACGGAGCGCTGTCAATGCGCATTCGCACTCGCACCGCAGCAGAGACCAGAGAGACCACAGTAGTCAGATGTAACGACTTTGTCCTGGTTCTAGTTGTTATTGTTTATTTCAAATTGGTTTTTGTGTACTTCAAAGTGACAAAATGTTTGACACTGAAAACATTATTTACGCTATCGAACAGCAGCCATGTGTACAATGCCCCATCGTCTGCCCTTCCTCCTTCACAATTCCTCAAATGTTTATACTATTTTTAATACACCCAGACAGCCTAACTGAATGGTGTCCATCTTGGAAGTGAGTGACGCTACGTTGACGACACGCTACGACCCGCTTTCAACGTCATAACTTGGGAATTTAACGCCTGGTTTGCAGCGTTATCAACGTGGCGCTAACAGCGCCCGTATAACATGGCCCTTTAGGCACTTGAAGTAGTGGACAGGAACTACCATGGTTCAGAAAAAATTGGTTGGATTGGTATATATACACACACCAAGATTACACGATACCTATTGAATCCAACCAACCAAGCGATTGAGAGATTCGAAATATCAGGAGAAAACTAAAGACTTTGTCTATAGCGTTAGGCCTGAGTACACTCAATATAAATTGAACTTCAAATGTTGTTACTTTAAGCTAAAAAGCTCATTTATAGTTATTATCAAGCTTGTTTCTTTGAAGTCAAAGTTGTAAACTTTTTCTATTAGTAGTCTACTGTTTAAACATCTGTAGTTCTGTTCAAATAATTAAAAGGTTTACTATTCAACTATTATACAAAATCTGAAGAGTAAGAAAAAGATCTTGTGAAACACATAAAATATTGAAAGAAAATTTTAACATGAAAATGCTCTCAAATTGGTTACTTTTTAGTTTGATAATTTCAAACTACATATCCTCTACCAAGAAAGTTCCCCTCCCAAAATGATGCCCTGAATCCGCCACTGATTGTATAACATATGTGATTTCATAAACGAGTAATTGAAATAATTAATTTAAATGAATATTTAAAAACAGTAATATAAAGCAAACAACAGGTGAACATTTTATTTTTAATACCCATTGAAATGACATTGTTGATCTGCCAGCTGAACAACTGCGTAGTAAAAAACTAAATACGTAGAATGTTGATAAAACAAGGTCAAAAACAATTCACAACCAAAAAATGGAAGACTATGATGTCAATCGCCCTCCAACTATATAAAAAAGCCTCCTTAATGTTAAGTCTGACACCAGGCTCCAGAGAGGGCAGACGTATTCGAGTACCGCTAGATTTTCTTTGATTATAATAACTATTTAATGTACTTAAACAAGTTTATCACCAGACTCCGGAGAAGATGGACGCTTGGAAATGGAGCTAGATATATTTTGATTATTTGTTCGTAGGAAATAGTTATTTTATGTCAAAAGTTTGGTTAATGAAAAGTCAAGCCGCAAAGGCCAACATATTGAATAATTTCGTTGTAACAAAATAAAATCTGGGTAAACATTGTAGTGACTTTGAAAATATTGAAAAAAATTTTAAAATACTAGCACGGAGTTTTAGGACAGGGAGTATCTAAATTAATTCTGTGTATTTGTGAGTTAACTGTTCTTTTGGTATACTTTTCAATTTGAAATTTATTTTTGTCTTTTTGATGTATTTGTTTTGTAGAATTCATTGTAGCTTTATTTATAAATAAATGGTTATGATAAATGTCTCAACAATCGTTGTTTTTTAAATGCTACATGTTTCGCTGTTTCACTGACGGCATCTTCAGGCTGACATTTAACACAAAACAATATACACTAACAACACATATTCAACGTAGAAATGGCTAAAATGTTATTATTTTTGTACATTTGTACACATCTTATATTATTATAAAAATTGTCTTGACGTAGCAACATGTTGTCATAGCTGGTTCTGCTACTTAACTGGATTGCAATCTAGTATCTTATCTACATTTGTTCATGTACTAGTACCTGCATGTTGTTGGAGCTTGAGATACCTGATTTAATAAATCATATATACCATTTGAATTAAGTTTGAGTTTGTTGCTTAATATATTATTTGGGTTCTACTTAGTGTGTTTATAAATCTCAAACTCCTGTAATACATCCATAATTCTGCCCTTCTGTGTTTTATGCAGTATTTCCATTTGGTCTTCTATGTTTTTGTAAGAATGAATCGGTGAAACATGTTGCACTTAAAAAAAGGATTTTTAAGACATACAAGGTATTTATAACCATTTATTTATTTGTTTTGATTTGATTTAAGTTAACATGTAACATTAAACTCAAATAATCAGTTGTTGTGTTTGTCTGATTTTCATTTGATGAATGCAATTCAGCGTAAGTACCTCTTCAGCTTCTACGAACCTTTTTTAAAAAATTAGACTAATTACGTTACACAAGACTTGTGACACTGCATGGTACAATGTACGTTACAAATGTGCTTTACAGTTTTGAATGGAACTTTAATTCATTTCAACTTTAATCTAATTTTATTTAATATTGTACATATTTTTATTTAAATTGTATCACATCGTCACAATTGGAAGATTGTTTACCTAAGATCAAATTATAATGGGAAAGTAACAAATAATATACTAACTAGAATCTTACCCCGATAATAATGTAATTTAGCAATCTGTCAATGTTGGTCCTCTTGAACTTTGTTTTCCCAGAGTTCTGCATCAGCTTGGTATCCTTGCCAGCAAAGATAACAACACCATAACACCAGTCTGTGTTTCGCAGGATACAGCCTCTCAATACTACTTTGTCATTATCCAAAGGATACCTGGGAATATGATTAATTACTATCAAGTACAAATGGTTTTGCCCTCAGATAAGAACAAGTGAATAAAATGAATACTGAGTAAACACTGAGCCTCATCCTTACATGCAATGACGAAAACAATTTGACATCCTAGTTCCCTGGCCAAAAAAAACCATCTCATAGTAAGTTTTGCCCAAATTGATAAATATTTTTCCATTTCAGCTGTGGATAAGCGATGAATATAATGTTTCCCATTAGTTCGAAAATTAAAAATCTGGTTTTGAGGTGTTGGATGACCTTTTCTTCACGGGTACATTTTACCCAAAATATTGGCTACGTAGAGGTAGTTGTCCCATTTCATCCTTAGAAGCAAGTAATCAAGATGCTAGTGCATTATTGTTCCTATTATTTATCACTTAAGAAACGAATGAGTCAAACAGCTCTCTCTAGCTTCGTGAAAAGAATATGAATTTATTTTTATTGTATAGGGGTGCTACCCAGTTTTTATCCCTCAGATGTAAATGACCGACATGCATGGGGTTTAATTTTTCTACATATAGTCTTCAGCTGTCTAGCATCAAGGGAAGTATAATTAATTATCATTTAAAGTTTTAGGAGTTGTAATTCCATTTTCATAATTTAAAAGCGAATAATTAAAATGCAAGAGCTTTACTCTTTTATGTCAACCTAAGAACAATTCTCTCATGGAAAGTGCACGGGATTAAATGTTTATTGTGTTATTTATTTTTATATTTTGTAACTTTTTTTGTTCTTTGTTCCAAATGAAAAATGACATGTCATGATTATTACATATTTTATGCAAATAAAAGGTACCAATAAATAAAATGTACATATACACAAAATCACACAAAAGTTTACAAAATTTAAAACTACAGAATTCATAAAAAACAGGACAGTTAAAAAATACAGTTAATTCATATATTTCTAAAGAAATAAGCCCTTCCCGACACCTGCAGATTGGGTTTAGGTACTTCTGGAAAGATATTCTTCCACAGAGTAGAATGCATCTTCTAGGAGGTACTCACTGGAACCTATGTTTCTCATATTTTCCTATGTGTGAGTAAATTCCGCATTCAAAAATTTAAGTCTGTGGACAGGATATTGAAAAGTTTTTGATGGATAGGGTATTTGTGATGGTGCCGATAAATTTAAAATATAATATTATGATTGCTCTTAAAGAAAATTAAAGTTAACAAGGGAAAGTTAAAATATTATGTTTTTTGAAAAAATATACACAAGATGAAATAAAATTTAGATGGAACATTGAGCGTTCCATTTTTTGTTGTAAATGGAATATTTTGATTGATTCAACAGAGTTCCCCCAGAGTTCCACCCCATATATTAGCTGAGATCTGACATAGGCAAAATAAACAGCTTCTATTACTTTTAAACTAGTCCCATAGGAAATAATTTTGAGAGCAAAGAAAACTATCAACATTGACTCAGCTGGACCTGACATGTGACCTCCCAATTTAAATTTGCAATTAGGGAAATGCTTAGAAATTTAATATTATTTGTGCTTTGGATTATTTTCTTACCTTTTAATCCAAATAATTTAGGATTAGACTAAATTAATTTTTTTTTTGTCACGTTCAGTTGTAAGTTATTTACACAGAACCACCCCACCATAGACATGGCTAACACTGCTGAATCAGCCAAACCTGTGTATCACTTCTGCTAACTATGCAGTGTTAGAGTAATTATTCCACTTTCACCTTTTAGATGCAAGATATTGAACTAATTTTTATGACATTAACTCTTTTTTGTGCTAATTAATCACCATACTGAATTTTGTCTTGATCCGTCAAACTGACTGGTGACTGGTTTTGAAACATATAGCATATAGATAACAAGGGTAATCAAACATAAAGAACAGTTCTAATGTAACTAAGGCTTTGCACGTCAACCCCTTCTTTCCTCCACACACATACCTTATAATTTGCTTTCATTAAATGTGTAGGATTAATCAAAATGGAAGCTAAAATCTAAATAATATTCATGTCTAAATAAAATTATTAAGTTTATTATATAAAAGGCGTGATTAAAAAGTACCAGCTTGACTTAGGCCTACTCCTAAACAAAAACCTAACCTAAGAATAAGAAATAAAAAGTATATAATCAGCTGTTAGTGGAAATGTTGTTGAGTAAGAGGTTACATCAAAGTTTAGAGGTATTAGAAATGAAATAATAGCAGTTTCTTTAAACTATTTACTGGCCTAAACTTTCTTTTAAATTGTACTTAAATTTCAGTATTTCCCAGCATTGAGACTCAACTGACCTAACCACAAAAACTATTTAAAAAACATAAAATCCATACCTGTTACCATTCCATATCAAAGTGCCTTCGAATTTGTTCAGCAAGTTATTGGGTGTTTCACAAATAATTTCACCGTCGAATCTTCCAATCAGGTGTTCATCTTGACCCATGGCAGCTGTTTCAGAAAGGCACTGGCGGCATTTTAAGTTAGACTCTCTGAAATGAAAAAACAGAAATGCATTAGTTTACTGCTGTCAGAAGAAATGACATTGGTGTTCAGTGAGAGAGGAATGTCTACTACAGCCACAGCTACTCTATCTGTTTTTAAAAACATCAACTCACAAAATGTAACTATCTGGTGGGCCGAGCTTGTCTCTTTTTGGTGAAGCTTTATTAAATTATGAAAATAATTAGACTACAAAGCTGACTTAGTTGAGCGAACTTCCAAAACTAAGTTTATATGTTTTAGGGTTTCAACTATTTGGGAAATTGGTCTACTCATAAAGGCACTGAATACATGCATAGCTACCAGTGAATGTAAAATATATCAGTAGAATCTGTGTGCACCTCAGACCTCAACTCTCAGTCATAGAAAAGTTCCGACAAACTGAAAGTGTACTTACTGAATGTAAACATTGGCCATCTAATTAGAGTAAGTAATAATTAAAATCAAGGATGACTAATTCTAAACTTAACTAAATCAGTACTGAACAACAAAAAATTGTTGAACAAACTTCATTAACAGTTAACACTGGCCTGACATCAGTGAGACTTGTGTTTAAGATATTGGTGGGTTTTCCTTACAAGGTGCATACACGTCAAAGTTTGAAAAAGTGCAGTTTTTAAGGAATTTTATCTAATGGCTGATTTTATACTTACCGAAACGACACCAACACGAACCGACTCGATATCGGTACGATGTTGGCGGTCATGAAAACTAACTTAAACTTAAGCGTAGCTTTTGTTTGTTATCGTCTCAGTTTGTTGAGAGGTCACCTTGATCAGCTGTTCTAACTGTTATTGTGTACAGGTTGCTATGATAATTCCTCCACAATTTGGAATATGTAAAGCCTTGTTGAAAGTAAGCCCTGATTATAGGATAAGTTCTATGAAGCCAATAAAAATATTCAGAGAAAAAAGCTGGCAAGAAATATTATCATATTAGAAGATGGATACTATAATCTCACTAATGCAAAAAAGAGAAAAATAGGTGAGTAGGCCTAATTAGGTCGTGACGAGACGGTAAATGTGAACGAAGTCATAATATCGTGCCGATTTCGGTAATGTTTAAGTAAAAGCCATTGGTGAAAGCAATTGTGTGGTCTAAATGAATACCACATTTACAAACAACTCGGTTTCGTGGTTTTACTTAACCAGACTTCATTATAGAGAAATCACACCACATCGAATGTGTAACGCTCTTGTGTGTGGTATCTAGGAATGATATCTTGGGTCCTTAATTCGTTGAGGAAGACCAACAACATGAAAATATTACGATACAGGGAACAAGTTGTCTGTCTTTTGCCTTTTTGTTTCGGAACTGGTGTACCGTTTCCATGACTGCAGTAAACTGTCCAACACAGACTGCGGACACATATACACATTTTAAAACTTTAACCTTTGAGTACTATCATCGCTTTAACCCTTTCCTATCAGCTCCATTTAATTTTGAACGAATATTGCACTTTAATTTGTTTACTCCAAAAAAAGTATTTCTGTCAGTTCTAAAAGGATGATTTTTTATTTGTAGTTTCTTCTATGACTAAAGTATAGATTGGTATGAAATAAAACATACATTTTTATTTTTTAATATATTTTATTAATTGAAAAAATAGAAATTCGTATCAAAAAACCGAAAAAACAAGAATTTTGGACAAATTTTCAATGGGAAGACCTATATTTGTTGCTTGCTCTTTGTTGTCTATATCCTTACAGACAAAATTAAATGGTTTACAAAAATTTTAAACACAATAATACATTATAATTAAAAAACAAGTTTTTTGTAAAAAATTAGTTTTTATGAAAAAAATTTGTTTTGACACCAACTTGTACAAAATTGCCTCAACTATTTATTTTATTTCTTAGCAACAGCATTATTTGGGTCAAAACTAGTAAGTAATTTTAAAACTTATTGGTAATATTGGAATCACTCAGGTTCGAAACAAAAGTTCCGTCACCACTCCCATTATTTTGTAACAAACTGCCGTCGTCTTCGTTCATTTTATTTCACAACAATCATTATTATAAAAAGAACAATATTAAAAAATAAACTGTGTAAATTACACACGATAACCTAGTACAACAAAACTAAACAACGCGTAAGCTCACTAAAACACTGCGTGTAAGTAGGAACCAAACAACGGCGAGAGCAGACAGCTGTTTACAGAGCGGCCAAAGACGGCAAACATTACATTCACTGCATTTGTTATTATCATTTCTGCTAAGATGCTTGAAACATTTGTCTTCTTGTTTATCCGCCTTTCTTAGCTTTGTCTTTTTTTCGCCTGATGCGTTTCGGTTAGACCCCACCTTCAGAAGCTTTGTTTGCTATTATCTATGCTCTACCATTGTCTCCTATTTATACTTGTTCTCATCCCCCCCTCCTTCAACCTGTTTACTGCCTGTTCTCTATTGTTTGTAAACAAGTAAACAACTATTCATTTTAGATCATTGACCTACTTCCTATATTTCTAGAATTTTTTATTTTTGTATTAATTTTATATTTTCAAACATAATGTTAGATTGTGTGTTAATTTGCTCATTTATTATTTTTTGGTCTTTAACTTTAGTTTAAATATTTCCATGTTTTCTATTATATTAAGCCTTGTTCCTTTATTTATTGGGTGGATTAATTTCATAGATGTTGGCGACAAGAGGGACGCGACTAGAGCGAACAGAGCGGACGAGCGATTTTTGAATTAACAAACAAATGTAAATGCATTGGAGCGTTCTACTTCGATGACCGTAGCGACGCGACATGCGCTGGTAGAGTTTTGAAACTTCAAATCAGTTTGTCTTTTGTTACTGCGATAGCTTGTGTCGCGTGGCTCCTGTCACTCGTATAGCCCGTGTCAACGATACATACGGCACCACCGATGTCAGCGATCTGGGATAAGATCAGCTCAAGGATATGACCGCCGGTTTTGCCCGCATCGTCAGTCTACGTAGAGCACAATAATCTACCTAAGGCTTGCGATACGAGCTTATCGCTGATGCACCGATCGCTTGTGTCGCGTTGGTCTTGTCGCCCACGTAGGAATCAGCGTAAGACTGAACGAAAGACAGCAGACAACTGCGATTTCTCGGTTTTAGCCGGGGGTACGAAGTTTATTAGTTTGAGTCAAACGAATAACTTGGCAGCATTAGCTCATTCATGACTATATATCTATATCACACGCTCATTCGCACATGTTTTAAAATGGAATGCAGATTTAGTTTTGTTTAAGATAAAACATAGTACTGTAATATTATTTCCTGAATTCCAGTTTTTTTTACCGTTTTTCCACTCCTAAACATTTGCCACTATGGGCCCGGGAAAACATGGCCCTATGCTAAATCCGGCCCTGTAGGCCTATAATATACAGTGTGATTGAAAAGTCCCGGAACGGTGTAATATATTTTTTACCATTATAGATAAAGTAATGAGACTTGGTATATCAATAATAGCCATAAATGTCTACTCTTTTAAGGTATTATCACTTTTTTATCCCTTAAGGGGGACGGCCCATGAGGAGTCAGACAAAATTCTTAAATAGCAGCATAGGTCGAGTTTGGTATCAAATTAAAGGTCTTAGTTGGTAGAACACATTGCCGCAAACCGGACTTCGAAAGGTCCACTCTAACCAAAATGGCGGCCCTAAACGTGTTGAAATAAATTTACATAAAGTTGCTAATATCTCGAAAAGGAAGAATTTTTAGAAAAAATTTCGAGAGACAAAAAATGTTTATTTCAAAGTGCTTGACCTAAACAAAGTGCTCCCAAATCGATTTCGTAAATTTTATTTTTACTCCTTCATCTTAGAAAATTTAGCAGTAGCAGATCAACTTTGAAGATGCTGACACATTGAAGCAGCAAAACCAGTAGGAGAGAAGAAATAGTGTATGGGATGACGTAAGTTAAAATATTTGTAACTATTTATACTGTATACACATATATACTGTCACAAAAACTTTAAATTGTTAATCTTTTTACTTTTTACCTATACTACATAATTTCTTTTACAATAATAAAATACAGTTTCACGTTTGTTTTGAGGAACTGTAATCGTTATTAATTACTTTATTCCTAACCAGTAACTCGCTTACCCATCCAGTTCAGCGGTTTCTATAAAACTGAGTCCGCTAGGTTCACTGGTAGATAGAAGCAACATATCGGCCGCTACAAACTGGTTGTTCTCCATCCGTATTACATCACCAACGTTCACTCGAGACCATTTCTCATTCACTAAGCTCTCTTTACGCACCACTTTGGCTGTTCGGTTGTTCACTAGAGAATCACTTTTATGACGTTGCTGCAACATATGAAATCAAAGTATGTGATAAAAAAGACTAATGAATACAAGTTATGTTATAGAATGGCGATATTGTTTAGTTTGTTAAAGCGAGCAGGTTGATACAGCTCGGACGTTGACGAGAATGAACGAAGAAAAAGCCCAAAGAGTGTTGGGACCAAGAGAAAAGAGGGAGGTCCTTGAACCAGAGCTGTAGAAAGGTTGGGTCAACCCAGGCAAAATGATTTAGGAGCCTTAAAAACATTTATTTTAAAACAGTTACATTTCCACTAAGAAAATGAATAATTTATAAATTTTCCAAACATGGATTTTGCACTAGTGCACAGGTGTTTCATTGTCACAATTTAATAAATCTTTAATAACAAAATGGAAAGACCGATTTAAATCAAATCAATACAGAATATCTAAGTTAAATATTTAACCTATCTATAACTGATCTTAGTAAACAATGAATAGCAAACTTAATGAAATACCAAAGCAATGGTAAAATAGAATACACATATATTTTAATAGTTATTGTCGATCAGCTTTTTCATCTTTAAGTAAAAAAAAATTAAATATAACAATATGATCCACATAGTGTAGTCCAATTTGTTATTTCCTAACCTTAGAAGAAAAAACAAAACCCTTAGGCGAACCATAAATCGAGACGCCGTATGGCTCGGGCGACCCTCACAAGTACCGCAAACTTTTATAAAAAAGTTTGAAAAAGTTTTAATTAAAACATTTTGCTACGGTATTTTTCCTAGGTTACTTTGTTCATTTTTAACAAAAAAGTTCCCTTGAGATTTTTCTTTAAAATAGATTATTTTCAAGATGTAATTATTTCAGGTCTGAAAAATTAAAAAAATACCATTTTCAACGTCCAAAAGTCATATAAATAATTGCAATTTTTGATGTTGGCAAAGTTCTTAGGTAATCCTTAGATTTCCTTGAACAATATCACGAAGAGTTATTAGGAAATATTTTGATCTAAAGATTTGTTTTTTAACTAGGGGTATGTGTATACTGTGTGTGCGAGAGAGAGTTTCTCGGTTGCCACCCGAGTGCTGCGTCTTTCTCGCAATCTTGGGGTAGTTCAACTTATGTATAAAACCTTTAACTGAAGTTACACCACTGCGACCTATTAGGATCTATTGTGGCGAGATTTTCCTTTTGATGATCATCCCAGGATACCTCCCAAGTCTCTTTTGAAACCAAAAAGGCGCTTGGGATCAACACCACGCACCTCTTCCGGGCTAGCAAAAGCACTTCCAAGTACCATGAATCTTGTGCATGCGAGAGCCTTGCACTCACACAGCAGGTGTTGAGCTGATTCAATCTCAAGGGAACAGAATCGACAGGATTCTTCTGAGAACAGCCCTATTTCTTTGAGATGGTACTTGACCAGTAAGGATAAGAGTACTTATTTTAGAAACAATCTATTATCTCATCTGTGTATACTACTATTTAGTTCTAGAACTGATTTCATTGAATTTTTGTTTCAGGTAATACATTTGATATCACCACTAAAGTTTATATTTCGGTTAATACTTCACCATTATTAAAAAGAAATTATAAAATTTGTCTATTGGATTTGGCTAGTGTGATTACTCGAAAACAGTTTTTACAATTCCCCCCCAAAATTGTCATTCCCCCAAAGTTTTTTCCCAAGGGCAGCCCTGTTTCCTAAATCCAAAGATATTAGTTTTGTAAAAAAAATCTTGGATAACTGGAAAACAAAGCATTTCCAAACTTATGTTTACTATGTTTATACAAACTTTTTTCTTTATTTTCACAAGTAGGCCTACTGTAGAACACGTCCTGAAAGTTTCTCCGTTTCTTCCTGAATCGCCCTGTTTAAATAGAGATGTCCGTCGTTCACATTCAGTATATATCTACTTTACATAGTTTAGTGTGTCTACTTACATAGTCGTCATAGGCAGCTTTGATAGCGGTAAGAGTGAGTACTCCAATAAGTGGCATCGCCGTTGTTATCGGAGTGAGAGAGGAGATAACGTTGATCATCTGAAGCACCATTAGACAAAGAAAGTAAAAGTTGGCCAAATGTTGAAATTGTTCGAACAGATTGTACGGCAAGAATGTCAGCACAGAGTATTTGGATGTCTTGATGTAGTTGTTCTGGAAATAAGAAAACACCACGATCAATCTATTGTTACCAACTTCTTCTGCACTATGTTACTAGTCAAGATTTAAAGCTTAAACTGTTACACTGAAAATAGTAAAAAATGTCAACAATTTTGAAATTTGTTTTTGTTCTACATGCCCTCTTGCACAAGAAAAAACAATATAAGTAATTATTCACCTGTAGGCTATTTATACCAGAAAAATTAGTTTTTCTGAGAAAGCGCAGGTACAAGACACAAAATTTTGAGTTTTTAGCCAATAACTCAGTTATCTTTTTAAGTTACAGAAATAATAAAAAACGTTATATGTTTGTGTAATTAAAAAATGAAATGTTTTGTTTCTTGAAATATTTGTTATAAAGGTAGCAGTTTTAAAGATATTTTACATCTTAAATTGCCTCCATTTTGAAAATATATGAAAACCCGATTTGGTTTTTTTGTACATAAGTAAAAGATGTATCCAAAATTTTCGTTAAATACATTTCCTACATCCAAAGATAATAAGTACTTTTAAAAAAAAATTAAACAGTGGATAACTGGAAAACGAAGCATGAACTTTGTTCTTTATTTTCACTAGTAGAACACGTTATGAAAATGTCTCAGTTTCTTCCTAAATCACCCTATATAAAATTTAAAAACAACCAAGCCTAAACTAACTGAAACTCTTCTTTTCGTGACGATTATTCATAAGTTATTTTGTCACGCTAACTTGTCAGAAAATATTATAATCAAGCGATATACAAATTGTTTAAACCGTGAACTAATAATTCACCTACGTTAATAATTCACTAATAACTAACTACCAACCGCACCACCACTAGGTTGAGATTTTTTTACGAGCGGTATATGTTTTTACGAAGAATCTGCATAATTTCCATGGCAGCACTAATTTTAAACCAATAGATATACGAATCTAATCAATTTCAATTTTGTATACCTTTGTCACATAATCTGGCGCCGGCCGTTGTTTAGCCTTGGGAATAGTGTATTCTCCATGTTTAGCTACACCATGGGCGCCCATACCTATGGGCAGAGGGGGCCATGCCCCCCCTAGCTCTCAGGGAAAGGAAATACGAATGAATATTGTTAATTATAGTCAGGTAGTTTTCTTTAAAGTGATTAGCACTAAAATATGTTTTAAATGTTTGATTTTACATATACTTATTTTATTTATTACAAGAGTTCAAGTATGAGCTGCTAAGTCACTACTTGCACAGACTATAGAATTACTCCAGACCTCTCACTGCCATAGGAAAAAGGGTGCGGGAAAATTGAGTTAGTTTTGAGCCGCTAGAGTTCAGGTGCGTAGCTACTGCAAGTTATTATCAGAACGATGTTGCCAGATCGCACGAGTGATATGGTGGGGGCGAGTGAGTACTGATCAAGGTCACGTCGATGTGACAGGGTCGTGTCCTACTGTTCTACCGTGTGCACTGTTTCTTGGGTCTGTTTGACTCATTAAACTTATCTTTATTTTAAATATCGGTAGCGTGATAATAATTGACTTAGCTATCTCATGAACGTTAACTGTATTTAATTCAATGACAAGTATAGCAATATACATTAAGCACAATATTACAGAAGGTATTGTGGTAATATGTAAAATAATAACTGGCAAATTAATTCCTGCGAAAGTAACTGGTAATATTGTTTATTTTCAGTATACAGTATATAATAAAATACCACGCTATCGGACTCTCTAACTGGTTTTCAACAACAAAAAACAGCACTGATGAAATACAAATATATATAAACAATGCAAATAATAATATGTAGGCCTATACCGGTAGGTATTACAATATAATAACTGTATACCTACCATGACAAATTTATTAATAACTGGTACTGGTACATATTAGGTATATTCAATAGATTACTCATCAGAAAACGGTCACACATAATTTAACTATGAATAAATATTTACACTGGTAGGCCTATCCTGTTCAAGCAATAGTGCTTCTGTACACGTTGGTGAAACAGTTGCTCAGAAACGTATCACTTATTAAAATGAAAAACACTATAAAATAAGTATGCGTATTTCATTTAGAACAAAACAAAAGCAACATTTCAAACTGTATTATAAACTAAAAAATAACAACAACAGAGTTCCTAAAAGTTTTTAACATTTTAGAATTTAATTGTACGATTGTTTAGTTCGGTTAGGTTATGTTTATTCCCGCATACGTTTACAACTGATATCTTTACTGATTCGCGAGTGGTAGAGTGGTATCAAATTGTTGAGTACGTTAAATACTACTAAAGGTGAAAACTGCATTTGGATTTTTCCACGGATAAGGGTATTATAAGCATTTCCCAAAACTAGCGTTTTAGTTCTCACATAAGAAATAAACCGGTAAATTTACATAAATACACGGGTAAACTACCCTTATAAATAAAAAAATTTAATGCCTGGAGATGTCTCTAAACCAAACCTACAAACCAAATTTCATGAAATTCAAATATTTCGTTTAGTCTATATAGCTCACCGAACATGCAAACAGATAGACAACTTTGCAAAAACCGATATTTGCCTCACGGGACTTTAAAACGGATATTTCCAAAAAAAATTAAAACAGAGTTTTTCACAGAATTTTGAGTCGATTTTGAATAAATTGGGTTTTATAATTTTACTTTTATAACTACCCTTAAAATTCAAACATCGAAAAAACAAACAGAAATATATCAAATCACACCAAACGTACAGAGCAGACAGACGAAAAACGTTGCCAGACCTAGTGGCGTTATATATAAAACAATTTTAGAAAAACTAAAAATTAATAACTTTTTGTGCCGTAGTTTGGCCTACATTACTTTAAATGGACGGGTTTTGTTACTTTTCATTTTACCATATAATTTAAACGGTAAAACTAGTGAAAAGATGGAACGCTTTTTCGCGACTTGGGCTCGTCCGTACAGAACACACGAATTGACTACGACTTTTTAATTTTAACAATTGGTTTTCCCTTACCCAAAAACATTTGAAACGATACCCCTCACAGAATTTTCAAAATGTTAACACAATCTTTTCAAAATTTTGATAAAAAAAAATTGACCCCGACGCGCTACGACTTTTAAACTCTCAAATCAGTTTTCCCGTACCCAAAAACATATAAAACGATACCCCACACTGTGTATTCATAATTTTTACCTATTAATTTCAAAATTTTAACCCAAAAACGTGACCCCGACGCGCTAAGACTCACGCT
>JAGFPH010000362.1:92888-114645 GCA_018207615.1 Philaenus spumarius
TTGAGTTTTTTCTACAAATATAAATGTAGGATGTTATTCTGCACAATTTGTTTTTTTTACGCGACGTTATAGCTCGGTTGGTTATCCCAAAATCGATCAAAACGTAAAATACCATCGAAGTACCCGGTTTAAAGCCATGTGGTGGATTCTACCGTGGGGTTGGCGTTCGAAGCACGCTATGTTTTGTGTGTTGAAGATACTCCCAATATTCGGAATGGCGTACGAAGCACGCAATTCATTGTTTATTGAAGATACTCCCAATACAGGGGTTGGCGTGCGAAGCACGCAATGCTTTGTTTATTAAAGATACTCCCAATACGCGGAATGACGTGCGAAGCACGCAATGCATTGTGTATTGATGATAATCGCAATATGTGGAATGGCGTGCGAAGCACGCAATGCTTTGTGTATTGGAGATACTCCCAATATGTGGAATGGCGTGCGAACCATTTTTCACCTATTCAGCACCGTCGTGAATAGACCTATTTCCCAAATTGTTGGTTGAAACCCTTAAAAATGGGCCTATAAACTTAATTTTGGAAATTTGCTCAACTCACGCCAGCGGTTCAGCTGCGTATGTAGTCGAATTATTTTAAAATTAATAACATTGTATCGTAGCTGGTTTATTATGATACTCTTTTGTGAATATACTAAATTAAAAATATTGGTATAAGTAAGATTAATTAACACAATGAGAAGAGATCAATTTATTTAAGTGAAGTCCCCAACCCCTGCTCGCTTTGCTCGCCAACACCTGCAACGACTGCGATCCCCATCTACACTCACGGCGAAGCAAACGCAAACATATTGTCGAAGAACTCGTCACCGATATTTTGCACCTGTTACATAACTGTGCACGAAATAATAGATACTCAAATTTAAAATATCGGTTTAAATATGCCTGTAGGTTTAGGATCAGTATTTGTTTTCGTATTTCTCTTAACATTTCTTTTCATTATTACTAGCATCTCCTGTAGTCGAAATCCGACTAATTAATTATTGTGTTTGTAAAGTAAAGAAATTCAACTTGTTTTTCACATTAAACTGATATCTTAATTTGCATCTTAACGCTACTAAGAAAAGAGCGTGAAAGGGCAAAGAAGAAAGTTAATAGAATTAGTGATAAATATATATGCAGGGAAGGCAAATGGATATTAGCTCATACAGCTATGAATGTGATTAAAATGCCTTCATTTAATTGTATGAAGCGTTTTGTGTGGAAAAATTATGTGTGTATGAAATATATAAAGCCATAACATACAAAAATACATTTATTATAATTTGTTAGCGAATTTCTTTAGGAAAGATGAGTTATTGCAGTGACTCTTATGGTGAGACGCAAGGTCGGGTGTGGTCAGTGAGCACTGATTGTGGTCCCTAGAACACGTTTTGGGGTGTCATTAAAACAATGTTTTATTTAATTTTTATGTTCGAGCTTGACTCGTGAGAAATATTATTTCTAAAAGTAAAAATAAAAATGAACACAACTCACAAAAATACGTTTATTAGCCAAACGCGTTACAACGACAAAGTCGTCATCTTCAGTGACACATGAGCTACAACTAAATTATAACTAAGGAGGCAAAGTGCTATGCTACATATTTATACCCTCTTAGTTTACAAACAACCAATAGAGATAGTTTACAAACAACCAATACAAACAACTTCTCTGTGAGAGGGTATAAATCAGGGCTCTATAACAAGGGCTAAACCGTTTCTTTGATCTCGGCACTCTGACGTCACTGTGCTGATAACTGCAAAACTAGAGCAGTGGACTCCTTGTGCGCGCTGTCGTTTACTCGCTGTTGTAACTCGACGGAAAAGCTTCAGTAAAATAAAACTTACATATTCTTAATCTACATCCTGTATATATATTTATATGTAAGTTGTATATGAGTTTTATGTCCAGGTACACCTGGATATAATTTAAACGGCCTGAGATATTAATGTGAGATCTTGACCGTACCTATTAATTATAACTTTTCTTTTCCTTTTTTAGGTGGTCAAACATTTCGCCCCCTCCTATTCTAAAGGGGGATAAAGGAGGGTAACTTAAAAGTTTCAAATGCAAACCCCCATCATGCAAGACCTCATTTTAAAGGGCATAAAAAAAGAAATCAAATGGCGCAAACTAGAGGTCTCTATGTTTCCCATATCAAAAACTACAGCCATTCCAAAATACGGGCAAAGTACTTCCCAAAGTTATAAAAAAAATACGTTTTTCAACTCCTCGTCCATGCAAACATCATGGAAAGAATGGAAAGGTTCATTTAACAGAGTAAAAGACTATTTACAATAATAAAATAAATTCTTAAAACACTTTTTTAATGTAGCAGGTGTTCAAACTGTTCACCTTCGGCTGTTTGACAGTGTGCTAGCCGTGTGTAAAAAGCCGAGACAGCGTTCAAGAAAAATTCTCTAGGAATGGTTTGAGACAAGTGTAAAATTCTCTCAGTTAAGTCATGGACGTCAGTTGGCTTTGTTTGGTACACCAGGTATTTCATGTAGCCCCAAAAGAAGTAGTCTAGTGGATTAAGGTCAGGAGACCTTGATGGCCACTCCTCAGCACCCCTTCGAACTATCTACCTTCTTGGGAAGACATTGTTTAAATATTGTCGTACTTCACGGCCATAGTGTGGTGGTGCTCCATCTTGTTGTAACACAAAAAGTCCTAAGTAGATTGTTGAAAATCGTAAGATAAGAACACGGGAAATTCCAAAGCATATTGACTTAATGTGACTAACAACAGAACACGGAAATAAATTCTTTTACTTTTGTAAATAGTATTTTACGCGGTTAAATGAACCTTTTCATTCTTTCCATGATGTTTGCATTAGATAAGGAGTTGAATACTTATTTTTTTAATAACTTTGGGAAGTACTTCGCCCTTATTTTGGAATTGCTGTAGTTTTTGATAGGGGCAACATAGGGACCTCTAGTTTGCGCCATTTGATGTCCTTTAAAATGAGGGGTCACATGATGGGGGTTTGCATTTGAAAATTTTAAGTTGCTCCCCCTCTACTTTAGAATAAGGGGGCGAAATGTAAAACCACCTAAAAAAGTTAAAGAAATGTTATAATAGGTATGGTCAAGGTATCACATTGATATCTCAGGCAGTTTAAATTATATCCAGGTGTGCCAGGACATAAAACTCACCCTATATATTTTCCTCAGGTGTGGGATTATAAGGAAAGCACCTAACTAGAGGGAGTGTTAAGGTTTTTTTATTAAAAGACTTTTCAGCTACCAAACAACACACCAAATTACATATTACACCTAGAAACAGGCTATCATAAGGTTTATTCATTTACTTTAAAAAATAACATGAATTATGTTGCTAGGGTATTGAGGTTGCCAAATATTCTCGTTAGGCAGGTGATCAGTAGAAGCGTTTATTGGAAAGCCCTTGATCGGAAATTTGGGATTGATGTTTTTTTGAAAGAGGATACCTCGGACATAGTCCACGAACAGCTGACATTTATTGTTGAGGCGATTAGAATACAAGGTCCTCGTCCTTGAACTTGGCATTAGAAGCTACCTTAATAACAGTTTCAATATGAATATAATTCGTTGGGTTTTTAAAGCCAGAAAGGAGCAAATAGGTTTGAATTTTAAACCTTGGGTTAGGAATAAAAATTATGTGTGTTCCTTGTTTAATACACTTGAGGATGAAACCGTTTATCGTTTTGTTGCCAGGTGTCCAATTTCGTCAGGTTTTAGAAAAAAATGTTTTCAAAAAGTACGTTAAGTAAAGAAAAAGAAGACTTCGTTGCGTATTTGAACGGGCGAGATTGGCTAAGTCTCTATAGATATTTGAGACAAGCGTTTTTGTTTTCAGTTTAAGGTTAATTGTGATTTTGTTGTTTCATTTTATTAATATTGTGGGGGAAAAATGTGGTTTTGACTTTTTTGTTTTAGGAAGTCAAGTTTTTTTCTTAATTGGGTAGCCTATATTGAGAATGATATCATGTGTATGCTTAGTTTTTTCAGCCATGATTATTGCAGATGTTTTTTATTTTAGTTTTGATAATGTTATTAATTTTGTTTTTCCTATTTTAGTTTTATAAATTGTGTGATTGTTAGTTTTAGGTTTCCTTTATAATAGCACATAGCCAATAATTATTATTCTTTGTAATTTTGTGTTTTTCTTTTTGAAACTCATGTTTGAATTTTTTAGTTAGACTATTTTTGTGTAAGTGTGTAGTTGATTAATTAAGTGTGCCAACCCAGCAGACGGTCTACGGACCATAGCTGAATGAGTGTGAATTGAAACGGATTTAAAAAAAATTTAATATGTCTCAAATAAAGCACTTTTTACTTTCTCCACCCTATACGTAGTATATGGAGAAAGTATTGTTTTCGACCAAATTTTCGAATTTGAATTTTTAGTGAAACTATCTGTTTTGGTGCTCCCTGAACCCCCAAAAAATGTTTAGTGGAATTATCTGTGTTTTTTTCTCCCTGAACCCAAAAATATTTTTAGTGGAATCATTTGTTTTGGTGCTCCCTGAACCCAAAAAAGTGGTTTTTTGGTGATGTCTGTCCGTGTGTCTGTGTGTCTGTAAGGATGTGTACAGAGCTGGAGACCATATGTAGGTGTAGATTTTGGTCCGAAAGGTCCGAAGGTCCGAAAGGTCCGATTTTGATGAAATTTGGTATGTAGGTGTAGTTCTGGAATATCTCCAGGCGTTTTTTCCATTTTTTCAATTTTTTTTAAGGGGTTTAACCCCCCAAAAATAGCCAAAAAACGAAAAATCAAAATTTTTCAAAAACGGCTCCAACGATATTGATAAAATTTGGCTTATTTGTAGCCCTTCATGTACCCTACCATATGCAAAAAATTGCATCTTTCTAAAAATTCTCGTTTATGTAATAATAATAATAACTGATTTTTAGGGGTTTTTGGCCAAAAAGGGGATTGTTTTTCAACATTTTTCAAAACCTTTTTCGTGCATCTATACAGGCGTAATTGACATGTTTGGTGCAAATTTGTTCGAAATCGATCGAATGGTTTAAATAATAATAATAATATAATATGGATGTGTGTTACATGCATATTATAATATTTTCCATTGTAACATTTTCCTACTTTTGCAATTCTAAATAACCACCTCCCATGCTACTCTTGGGAAATTATAAAGTTTCAACTGGGAGAAAGTATGTGGCAGTTATCTGGTACCGTTTATTATTATTATTGTTATTATTATTATATACGCAAGTATGTGCAAGTATGTGTTCACATTCTAACGGAAGCATTTACCGTCCGATTTGGTCAAAATTTGGTACACATGTTGGTTTTCAAGTAGCTCGGACGTGTTCGTTAGCCAAAAAATCCAACAACCGAAAGTACGTTTCTTGACAGGAAGTACAATTTTTTTTAGAGTTTCGTACTAGAATGAAACTTAAGGGGGTTTTATCTAAAATAAACGGTACTAGAAACTGGCACATACTTTCTCACAAACATATTTAAATTTTAAAGTAGGAGAGGGGATACATTACAGTAGGAGAGTAACTAATATAAATATTGTTATTATTAGCTAGAGAGAAAACTATTCGATCGATTTCGAACAAATTTGCACTAAACATGTCAATTAGGCCTGTATAGATGCTCGATAAAAGGTTTTGAAAAACAATCCCCTTTTTGGCCAAAACACCTCCAAAAATCAGTTATTATTATTATTATTAGCTAAACGATAATTTTTAGAAAGATGCGTTTTTTTTTGCATATTAAAAGCTACAAATAAGTCAAATTTTATCAAAATCGTTAGAGCCATTTTTTTATAAAAAAATATTAACTGATTTTTTGGGGGGGGGTTGGTCAAAAAGGGGGTTGTTTTTCAAAATTTTTCAAAACATTTTTTCGAGCATCTATACAGACCTAATTGACATGTTTGGTGCAAAGTTGTTCGAAATCAATCGAATAGTTTTCGCTCTAGCTTTGTATACAAACAGACATACAGACAGACATTTTGTAAAAACCACTTTTTTGGACTCAGGGGGTCCCAAAACGGATATTTCCACATAAATCTCAACATCGATTTTTTGTGCGATCACTATACTTTCTCTATACTATATATAGTATAGTGAGAAAGTAAAATTACAGAACTGTACAATATAAGTAACTTGTATGTAAGCATTGAAATACAGTAGTAATAGTAGGCCAATAGTTTTTGTTTATACTGAAAAAACTGAAAAATGTCCTATTGGACCTTTTTGGTAAAATACAGTCGGTATATATATTTGTTATATATATGGCAATGCATTTCTATTCTATGCTATGGCGAACTCTCTAAGTCCTATTGGACCTTTTGGTAAAATACACTCGGTTTATAATACTATACAGAGTGAGTTTTAAATGCCCCCCTCCCCCCTAATTTTTTCCGCATTTCTTAAGATATCGACTCCCAACCACCGCCGAACATCATTGATTAGTTTATACTTTTTTTTTATGAGGTTCACATTTTTGGCCGCCATCTTGGATCCGCCATATTGGAATGAACTTTTATTTTTTAAATGTAAAGTTAAGGTTGTGACCCATCATTCATCTCGAGGTCGAAAGCAGATAATTAAAAACCGATTGCGGCATCGTGTTCTACGGAAAAAAATAGTTTGAAATGATGGGTCACAAACCTTACCTTTACATTTAAAAAATAAAAGTTAATTCCAATATGGCGGATCCAAGATGGCGGCCAAAAATGTGAAACTCATCAAAAGAAAGTATAAACTAATCAATGATGTTCGGCGGTGGTTGGGAGTCGATATCTTAAGAAATACGGAAAAATTAGGGGGTGGACATTTAAAACTCACTCTATAATAAAATTATATGTCAATGCATTTCTATTCTATGCTATGACGAACTCTGTACGTCCTTTGGGTATTTCACTTAAATATTTTAGAAAAATGTTGCAAAATAATTAAAAGGCGGAAAACAGATAACTAGTCATATCCTGTCAGCTTTAAACCACCGTTTGCTTCACTTCCGCCTTCTTACCACAAACGTTCGTATATGCGTTATATGGTCTCGAAGTTACACGTTTAATGGTTAATTTGAAAGGACCAACTGTTTTAACTGGTCCTAAATTTCTCAACTGCGCTCTTCTATCTATATAAATAAAATTGTAAATGTTTTTTTGTTCAAAATCGTAAATCTCCGAAAGATATTCGCCGATTGCTTTAAAAATTTGATAAAAAATTTCATTTGAATACAAGCGTGTTTGTATATACTTTTTGAAACACAATGCCATTGATAGACGTAAAAACAACAGAAACTTAAGGTACGACTTACTAGATAGTACTAAACATTTTACGACAATGGGAGCTCCATACTAAATAATAAATAATAATTTTATTGATGATACATTAATCAGTCAATATTTCCATTTAACAGCGATTTCAAACTTTGAAGCAATTATTTGTGTTTTTAACCTGTAGGTTAGTTTTTTGTTTAAGTGTAGACCTGAGCCCTGCTGGTTCTAAACTTTCCCTAGTCTATACTGATATTATAAAGAAGTAAAATTTGTTTGTTTGTTTATATGTAGGGGGTAATCTCTGGGGGTAACTACTGAACAGATTGTAAATAGTTTTACTAACAAAAAGCTACACTATCCCTGAGTAACGTAGGCTAGAATTAATTTTGATTTAAGGGACGAAACAACCCCTAAAACAATACATTTTAATTATTATACTTTCCTTAAAGCTAGAGAGCTGAATTTTTTAAAAGATACATAGAAAAAGAATCATAGATTTACATTTTGTCGCATGCTGCTAAGAGGTGAAAATGTAGTATCAACCCATATAAAAAAAATGTTGATTGTTATACTTTCCTTAGAGATAGAGAATAAACCCTTAATAAATTAAGGAATTTAAAAATAAGAAACCACTATGTTACATCTTAATTAAAAATAAATAAGACATATTAGAATTTAATATTAGGCCTGTTTATAAAAAATAAACCTGTTTGCATTTGATTCGACGCGAGTCACCGCGGGGATTGACGAGCAAAGCGAACAGGGGGCGGGGCTCTCTAATATTATAAAAATGATAATAATAATTATAAATCACTGTAATGTATTAATTTGACTGTGTTAATTTTGATTTTATGTTGCAGAAAATGAAAGAAGAATTCGTGCCAATGATCCTACGTACAACGCTCAATACAAATATGCTGTAAGTTGCGTTCAATTTTAATCTGCATTTCTCTTTTCAAGGACAAAAGATTTAATTTCCAGCAATTTTGTTCTAATTTTGTCAAGACGAATAATTATCCAATATACCAATATATACAGATACCAATATATACAGGGTGACGCAAAAGGCCTTAGCGCGCTAAACAGAATCGTATTGTATACATTGAATTAATAAAAAATGATCAGTAACTTTTTCCAATCTTGGCTTAGTTTAGTCGCAATCCGCAGTTTTGTCTTTTTACAAAACTCACAGTAACTCCAGGAATAGATAAGACATTGAGTTCAAATTTGGTATAAGCATTTTGTAAGTTACTATTTACAAGTATACCAAACACCAAGGATTTATTTTTAGAATTTTTAAAATGGTGGGTGTTATAATTTTTTAACTTGGATAAACATAATTTTTTTAACAAAATTTTATTGCTCACTAATAATGGTATAAATAAATTAAATGGTCTTAAACGATCTTTAAAATTTGCTATGATTTTTTAAAATTTTGATTTGGTTTGATTTTACATACTATATGCAAGAATGATGTTAAGGAGAAAATTAAGAATTAGTTAAAACAAAATTTAAATGTGTTTGAAGAGGTCAAATAAGCTGTCAAGAAAAGTCACATGACCGTACGAGCTGGGACTGATAGGCCCACAAGATATTCAAAAACCCGTGACAACTGATGAATGAGAGTTGAGTTGACAAACATTCGACACCAGCGTATTCTGTGGACTCTTTTAGGAAGGTACACAGAAAAATGGCGGTCTGCAACGCCTAAGCCCTTGAATCTAACCTAATATAAAACATCTGGGCCTCACAGACCCAGCCCATATGTTCTAGGGTTTTAAAAGTGGGAGAATGTCTGTGCAAAATTTGAGCTCAAACCGTTCAATAGTTTCTGAGAAAACTTAGCAACACACAACTTTATATGTTATCCGTAAGTGACAGATTGCTTACGTTCCAAAATATAGTGAAAATTACTTGTTTTTGGTTGAATGTCCAAATTCTTGGTCGGCTAGGGTTTTTTAATCTACCATGTATACATAATAAAAATAAACTTATTCAACATTCAAATAACAAAATGAAAAGTACTCAGTACTGTCTTGTGTCCAAACTGAACGTAACTGGCCGGCTCAATCACTGTTTGACTGACAGAGACAGTGGCAGCGCACTGCGATATCTGGCGCTGAATTAAGGTCTACTTAAGTTGCGCGCATACTGCACCGACCGGCTCGGGAGACAGGGATTTTTAACCGACTTCAAAAAAAGGAGGAGGTTCTCAATTCGACCTGTTTATATGCTTTTTTTTATGTTTGTTCAGCGATTACTCCGAAACTAATGGACCGATTTCGATAAAAAAAAATTAAATGAAAGAGGATCATCCCCCGGTGGTCCCACTCCAGTTTTTTAAAAATCGGCCCAGAACTTAGCTAGCATTTGTCAATAAAGTACGTCATTTTGGCGAAAAATTTGAATTTTCCATTAGAATCTATATATAAAGCTGAAATACCACTGACTGACTTACTCATCACAGTATCTCGAAAACCATACCTCCTAGGAATGTGAAATTTGGTACACATATTGCTCATAGGCTCTAGAGGCGCACTAAGAAAGGATTTTAAAATATTTCCCGTTTAAGGGTTGAAACAACCCCTAAAACCAGAAATATTGTTTGTTTTGTATCTCAAAAACCATACGGCCTAGAAACGTGGAATTTGGTACAAAAATGTTATTATTCATAGGTGCTAGAGGCGCAGTAAGAAAGGATTTTAAAATATTTCGCGTTTAAGGGTTGAAACAACCCCTGAAACCTTAAATATTGTTTGTTTTATATCTCAAAAACCATATGGCCTAGGAACGTCGAATTTGCTACACATATTGCTCATAGGCCTTAGACTCGAATTTAGAAAGAACTTCGCGTTTAAGGGTTGAAACAACCCCTAAAACCATAAATATTGTTTGTTTTATAGCTCAAAACCATATGGTCTAGGAATGTGGCATTTGGTACACATATTGCTCATAGGCCTTAGATTTGAAAATTTTTTTGCTCATAGGTGCTAGAGGCGCTCTAAGAAAGGATTTTAAAATTTTTTGCGTTTAAGGGTTGAAACAACCCCCTGAAACCATAAATATTGTTTGTTTTATATCTCAAAAAACATTCCGCATATTGCCATGGGGTTGGCATGCGAAGCACGCAATGCTTTGTGTATTGAAGATACTCCCAATATGCGGAATGGCTTGCGAAGCATTTTACAGCTATTCAGCACCGTCGTGAGTAGACCTATTTCCCAAATTGTTGGTTGAAACCCTAAAACATGGGCATACAAACTTAATTTTGGAAATTTGCTCAACTCACGTCAGCGGTTCAGCTGCGTGTTCGAATTATTATGTTTGTCCAGCGATATTCCGGAATTAATGAACCGATTTCTATAAATTTTTTTTAAAGTTATAACTTCTGTTGACCCATTGACATTCTTTTGCGTGGGTATCTAAATGAAATCTCAAGTCACGAATCGTCACAAATATCTCATGACACGAATACATTCAATTTTTCTCTAGTGTAATATATTACTGGTTTATAGCTGTCGTACCAGCTTAGTTCAGGTAAATAAGTAAAACTTTTTTATAGCAGTCGTACCCGACTTCGGTCAGGTAAATAAGGAAAACTTGTTACAGCTGTCGTACACGGCTTCGTTCAGGTAAATAAGTGAAACTTTTTTATAGCTGTCCTACCAGGATTCGGTCAGGTTAACAAGGAACACATTTTTTTATTAGCTGTCGTACCAGGCTAGTTCAGGTAAATAAGTATATTTTTTTAAAGCTGTGTGCCCGGCTTCAGTCAGGTAAATAAGGAAAACTTATTATAGCTGTCGTACCCGTCTTCGGTCAGGTAAATAAGGGAAACTTGTTTTTCTGTCATTCTCGGCATCCTTCATGTACGTAAGTAAAATATGTTATAAATGTCGTAAAAGACTTAGTTCAGATAAGTGAAACATTTTTATAACTGTCTTTATAGCTTTTTAGCTGTTTTTCATAACTTTTTTAATAAAATAATAAAAAAATTATTTTAAAAAAACCTACTACTTAAATGGCATTATACAGTAAATACAAATTCATAAACACCTTTTAGGAAATAAAATGTTTTCTTTAATCTGCACATCGCTCTAAAAATCAAAAAATAATACATTTTTGGAAAAAATAAACCAACTTCAAAAAAACAAAATCAACAAAATGCTGAAACTAAAAAGTAAAAAATAATTAGTATATTGAGCAAACGTAATTTATTCAATGCCGATACAAACAAATTTTTGAAGTCGGTGCCAAATTTACCAAGAATTTAACACTATTTTAGTTCTTCTGAATCTACTACTCCTCAAATTTCATATCCATTTCTTCAATCGTTAAAAGATACAATGGTCACTCAGAAATACGTTTTTTCTCTTTTTTACCATTTTCCAACAGCTTATCACAAATTCACAAAACAATCACAACCAAATTTATTGAAATTTGGACAGGATGTCTGTCGGGTCAGCTATTAATAAAATATTTCATAAAAAGCCAGTGTATTCAAATTTGTATGATTTAGCAAATATTTTTGTTGAAAATTTGAGTCAACTAGGTATAAATACATTACATAAATGCTCACAACGTCGTAAATTCATTTAGGCCTACATTTACACGAATAAAATGAATACAGAGTTGTGTCACACATTTAATCAACTAATATAAAAGTGAGTTTACGTCCGTACATGCATGTATACGTACGTGAGTAACATATAATATAACAGATAATTTTACTCATAATCGGTAATACTTAAACAAACCCAGCTTAGATTATACTTTGGGGTTATGTTTACAACTCCAATCATTATAATTTCTTGTAAATTTGATTTATTTAAATAAATTAATAATAAATTTGGAGCCGACTTCAAAAATTTGTTTGTATCGGCATTGAATAAATTACGTTTGCTCAATATACTAATTATTTTTTACTTTTTAGTTTCAGCATTTTGTTGATTTTGTTTTTTTTGAAGTTGGTTTATTTTTTCCAAAAATGTATTATTATAAAAGTCAAATGAATGTTTCTTTGTGGAGGTGCGCGTACTATACACCGACCGTCAACGGACAATTCGCCACTTTTGCAGTTTTAAAAAAAGCCGGAGGAAAATAACTTTTTGACAATCCGCGGCGTGCTGTGCCGATGTTAGCAAGCCCCACCAGAACGACCGGAACTTACTGGAACGGAATTATTCGCCATTTGAGTTTTGATTACTGTGGTGACAAGATGGGAGTAGGTGTACTTATTTCTTTGGTACAGAATTATACAGAGCTATATAATATGAGGCTAAGGACTATTTAATAACTGAAGACCTCGTTTGAGTTAATTTAGATTTAATAACTCTCGTGTTAATATTATGAGACCTGAATCTACATTCCTTTTCTTGACTTTCCTCTTCCTCCAAAAGAAGTGCACATACTATATAGCTAGCTGTGCATCAACTTGCATCGCACTTTGTTACAATACAAGAAACAGCGGTAACACAACCGCACTCTACGAGACTGAGTACACAAATGGCTTCCTTTTCTTGCCAGGCACTTGGTAGCATCTTGTAAAATATATCCGATCCGTCCTCATCGGTCATAAAGGTCACTGCAGTGTGCGCACCTTTCTTAAAATTGTTGCTTTAACGTACCGGTCGGTGCAGTGTGCACCAAAGGACGCCCATATGATATTTTCTAGGGGGGGGGGGTAGACCGGGGTATGGGCTTAACACGTTCACTGCTAAGGACGCACATGTGAGCTTGACACTGAACACTATGAGAAACGGCCGGCGCACAGTGCATTGCACGCCAACACCCTTATTGGGAGTATTTTCAATACTCAATGCACGCTAATTTTAAGCCTATGTGCTATGGACGCACATGTTCGTCTACTTTAAAATATTAGTGATTAATACGAAGAAATGTTCAAGTTAGTTCTACTCATTTAGACTATAAATATACAAAATAAAAGGTCAGCTCCTAGCATAGGAAATACGAAATTTGCATAGCAGTAAACGTGTTAAGGAGTACCCTCCCCTCCTTCAGTAAAAAAAGTCCAGGGACATTTTTCACCTCCCCAAGAAAACTTTTAAAATTTGGAAAGCCAGTTTGGCTGTTCAGGTGAAATATTAACCCACACAGCATTGAGTCTGTATCTTTACACCGTCACTGAAAACACAAACACCTATAACTCTCCTAGAGGCCGCACCAAGTAGTGACTTAGCAGCTCATACTTGAACTCTTGTAATAAATAAAATAAGTATATGTAAAATCAAACATTTAAAACATATTTTAGTGCTAATCACTTTAAAGAAAACTACCTGACTATAATTAACAATATTCATTCGTATTTCCTTTCCCTGAGAGCTAGGGGGGGCATGGCCCCCTCTGCCCATAGGTATGGGTGCCCATGGTGTAGCTAAACATGGAGAATACACTATTCCCAAGGCTACACAACGGCCGGCGCCAGATTATGTGACAAAGGTATACAAAATTGAAATTGATTAGATTCGTATATCTAATCAATCTAACCAATATATAGATATTGGTTTAAAAGGAGTGCTGCCATGGAAATTATGCAGATTCTTCGTAAAAACATATACCGCTCGTAAAAAAATCTCAACCTAGTGGTGTTGCCACAGCACCGGTAGCATCTTTGTTAAACACGCCTATGCTGACGTAGGTGAATTATTAGTTCACGGTTTAAACAACTTGTATATCGCTTGATTATAATATTTTCTGACAAGTTAGCGTGACAAAATAACTTATGAATAATCGTCACGAAAAGAAGAGTTTCAGTTAGTTTAGGCTTGGTTGTTTTTAAATTTTATATAGGGTGATTTAGGAAGAAACTGAGACATTTTCATAACGTGTTCTACTAGTGAAAATAAAGAACAAAGTTCATGCTTCGTTTTCCAGTTATCCACTGTTTAATTTTTTTTTAAAGTACTTATTATCTTTAGATGTAGGAAATGTATTTAACGAAAATTTTGGATACATCTTTTACTTATGTACAAAAAACCAAATCGGGTTTTCATATATTTTCAAAATGGAGGCAATTTAAGATGTAAAATATCTTTAAAACTGCTACCTTTATAACAAATATTTCAAGAAACAAAACATTTCATTTTTTAATTACACAAACATAACTTTTTTTATTATTTCTGTAGCTTAAAAGATAACTGAGTTATTGGCTAAAAACTAAAAATTGTGTGTCTTGTACCTGCGCTTTCTCAGAAAAACTAATTTTTCTGGTATAAATAGCCTACAGGTGAATAATTACTTATATTGTTTTTTTCTTGTGCAAGAGGGCATGTAGAACAAAACAAATTTCAAAATTGTTGACATTTTTTACTATTTTCAGTGTAACAGTTTAAGCTTTAAATCTTGACTAGTAACATAGTGCAGAAGTTGGTAACAATAGATTGATCGTGGTGTTTTCTTATTTCCAGAACAACTACATCAAGACATCCAAATACTCTGTGCTGACATTCTTGCCGTACAATCTGTTCGAACAATTTCAACATTTGGCCAACTTTTACTTTCTTTGTCTAATGGTGCTTCAGATGATCAACGTTATCTCCTCTCTCACTCCGATAACAACGGCGATGCCACTTATTGGAGTACTCACTCTTACCGCTATCAAAGCTGCCTATGACGACTACGTAAGTAGATGCACTAAACTATGTAAAGTAGATATATACTGAATGTGAACGACGGACATCTCTATTTAAACCGGGTGATTTAGAAAGAAACGGAGAAACTTTCAGGACGTGTTCTACAGTACTTGCAACGACTTATCCTAAGTCCTTGCCTGGAGCTATACTAGTGCGCGCATGCGCGTACGAATCAACCTCGTACTTGACATTGACCTACAAAACCAGTCTAGTTAGGAGTGCCGACGCAACAACTATACGCTAGCAGCAGGTCCACAGCGTCCGTCGGCTACAAACTTCTAGGCTCACTGTAACGTTTAATATTATGCCATAAGCAAAGTAATTATATATTTATTAATCGGTATTCGCATAACGTATAATTATAACAAATCGCGCACTCGAAAATAGTATTTAGGGGTAATAAGTTCAGTTCGGTTGCAAGCCTATCGCGTGAATATGGTGACTAGTGTTAGATTCAGTTAAGGTGTAATATTTAGATATGTATATTTAATTAATTTAGCGCTCGTTAAAAGCTGGCGGAATCGGATTTGGTGACTACGGCTTAAGGCAATCGGGTAAAATCAGGGTTGATAATAAATTAATTCCTCTGGGTTGTGGCTAACGTCCATATTGCATCGACAGTTTCAGACCCGCCTTCCATATACGTATGAAGTCGATGCAAATATACGCTGATCCGGCTTTCCCGATTAACATCAAAGCGGAAACCGGTACAGTAAATGGTAGCTGAGCGGGTTACGTCCCACAATAAATGGTAGCTGAGCGGGTTACGTCCCACAGTAAATGGTACCAGAGCGGTTTTCGTCCCATAGTAAATGATAGATAACCCATAGTAACCCTAAAAAGCAAATTTTTTCATGTCCGACTTTGCCGATATTGCGTCATCAATTCCGCCGGCAGAACCACGTTTTTTATTTTTTGTGCAACCTGGTCACCAACTTACCGAGTTAATCTTTTTAATTATACATTTTATCAACTAAAATATTGTTATAAAATTCTCACGTTTGCCGTTTAAATTTTGCCTATCATTAGTTATTACACCCAGTCCCGTTTATTGTGAGTTATAAGGTTCGTATAGTTTTTGGTTTATATTTCTTGTATTATTGGTGAGTACATAAATTATTATTACTATATTATAATTAGCAGTGCCTTATTTTATTCATATTCGTAAGTCAAATTACTAAACTGTGAGTCAACCAAAAAGAAATTTAATCGACCTAACCTCTTAAAGAAAGTTGAATATTGTTTAATAGGCCTAACAACATTAAAAATTATCTTTGGTAAAACGTACTTGTGTTTCATTACATGACAACACCCTAACCAATAAACCTTAAATGTACCAATCTATATATTTTCACTACAAAATTTATAAACACAATACATTCAGTCCTAGCCTACACAGTCTGAATACATAGTTGCTTACTTTACACAAAATTTTCCCACATATATAGCACTATTTACAACATAAAGTCTGTTGAATCATAAATTTCACATAGTGAATGTGTAACCGAGTTTTTTATAATCTTTTCTACCAAAATAATTAATTTATAGTAGGCCTACAGCAAATAACTCAGTTTTTTATACTCATAAAATATTATATCTGTCATTGATTGTTTTGGATAATTATTTACAAGTTAATTCCCAAATAGTAATCCTTTTTTCATTGAAACTATTGCAACAGCAGCAATATTTTACAGGTTTTGCAATACCTTAAGATACAACACACATTTATGATACAAATTTATAGCCTACCATGTTTATGTCATACAACTGACAGCTGATAGTACTTTTTTCTAAGTTTGGCCATCCAAACAATATATATTTTACAGTATTAGGCTGGGCGCACACCACTTAGTCAAGACAAGACAAGACACGGTTAGACAAAACATTACATTTAGACATGTCTAAATGACATAACTTATCAGTGGGTGTTGTCCCATTTACTTCAATGTACTTAACAGTGACTAAACGTGTCTAACCGTGTCTTGTCTTGTCTTGACTAAGTGGTGTGTGCCCAGCCTTAGTGATATTGTCTAGTTACTTTGCATATTTCAGTGTTTCACAGGTAAAATAGGTGTTTATAATTTTTAGGCCTAGTTTGAGTTTGTCAATGTTGTTTGATAGTATTACAGGTGACGTAATTTTATATAAATTATGCAAACATATCTTACACCTTTTAGCCATTTCAGATCACATATGGCCTACACCTGCTTGTTAACAATAATACAGTACATTAGCCTATAACCTACAGCGATCTACACATTAGGCCTATACTATCATACTCAAAAACACATACAGCCTAACTATTTTCCCTTTTTAGAAATCTAAATCTCATTTCTAATTTAACTGAATTGCAACACTGACACTTAAATCAAAACTGTTCTACAATATTACAGCAAACTACAGTACTTTCAGAAAACATTGACTAATTTAATTAATCATTAATAATTCTGAAATAAATAAAACATACTTAACCTAATTCTCTACTTATAGATAATTTATTTTTGTTTCATGAATTCAATCAATGATCACATTATTATAATTTTATAGCCACGATACAAATAATATTACAAAAATAGTTTCAAATAATATTCAATAATTGTAAAACAATAATAATTCCACATAATATAGTATTTTGGTTACACCTTAACAATTGGCCAAAAGTAAATGCACATTAAATATTGTTCAATTTAACCAATAAATAAGCTACAACAGTTATTATTGAGCTTATTATCCATTGATAGGTTGTTTTCAGCAAATTATTCAGCCAAGGTATTGAAACGCCCAAGTCATCTGGGGCTACAATATAAGTAACCCAACGCAGGTAAATTGTTTTGTGTGTTTATAATCTATTGTTTACAGGTATTATACTGCTATATATTCTTTATTTCAGCTAATTATTGCCTTCATATTTGATTCAATCCCTACTAGTCCACTAGGCTTTTCCATTTTCAAATTGAGCGGGTGTTTACAGATAGATAATTGTCTATTTTTGTATTTTGTTGTTTTCAGCAATTTTTTTTTCCAGCTATTTACAGTTATAAACAGTTTTTAGGTCTTTACGTCCCACAGAATTCCAGCTAATTCGTCAAATAAATATTACAGCCTACAATATTTAATAACTCTTCATATATTTTAAATAACGCCAAACTTTAAAAAAAAATTTCAGTAAATACTTCAGATAAAACAATAATTCTAAACAAATTTATTTCAATAAAAAGTTTTCGTCCTAAATCAACAATAGTAAACCGACAACATATTTTATACTAACATTGCCACCGATTGATTATTTCTCAAAACTACAGCTACATCTAAATAACCATATAGCCTATAACAAATAAATAATAGTTACCGAATTTAACAATCAATCAAATATCAATAATAGAACACCAGATTTATACACAAACCAAACCAACTATGGCCAATGAAATTAATTGGGATCTGACCGTTCCAACACCTTTCCCATTCCCTCTAAATATCAAACCTCCACACCGCAAATGGATCAGCAAATTAACAGCACCCCAAGCTAACCAACTACTAACCTATTGGCAAGTAACCCCAGAACCAACTCTCGAACTTAATCGCAGTTTAATTCGTGAACAACTCGATCTTTTTAATGACTCCCAACCGACATTACCAACAACACCTACACCTATAGATAACCACAATGCCCCCGTGCAACAACCGACCCAAGTAAAACCTAAATCACCAGTATCGCTCCCATCATCAGCGTTAAATATAATAAAATTAATAAAAACAATCGATACTCGTCCTTCCGAGGCCACTCTACGAGCGTTATGCCAAATTAAACGTACTGCTTACCTATATCCCAACTTCGACAAATTAATCCTTTTAGAACTTATACCAATCACAACAGGCCTACCAGCCTCACTTTTAGAAAAAGCTATAAATTCCAACGCCACCATCGATCAGTTTTGTAAAACAATTGTCACCGCCTTATTCCCACCCCACATTAAGCATACAGTTATATCTGATTTAGTATACAGACAACAGAGAATAAATGAACCCTTAGCTGATTTCATAACAACCGTGCGTGATATGTCCAGTTTATTAATACCGGAAATTACACCTTTCGACCAAGTCCACTTGATATTGTCCGGCATGTGCCCACAAGCTATGGCTCGATTGGGAACGGTTGATTTGCCATCAAACGTGGACGAATTGTTACTACTAGTACCACATCTGGAACGCACTTATCCTCAGCACAATCACAATAACAACACACATCAACCCCCTAACACTCACAACCAACCAAATCATTATCAATCTTTTCGAACATTCAATCACCAACCAAACCAAACAACAGCACCGAGAACATCACAACAGTACCGACAATACAACAATAATTATAACCCACCGAATCAATACCGAAATCAATCCACGCAACAATATCGTAGATATTAACCCAATATAATGTACTCAGTGTAGAAATTAATAACTCTTATGCCAAACCAAAGTAAAACTACATAACAAAATCAACCCAATTAATCAATAATCTTTTCTATTATTAAATTAAATTTAAATATTATTTAACAAAATAAGATTGAATACAATACTTATCGTTAAATAAGAAATTAATTACCAAACACCCTACAGTATTTACCGTTTACCCCCCCCTCCAATCTAATTATCAACCCGATCGTTCCGACCTGCCTTTGCCGAACACCTAGCTCCGATCGGTGATATTAGATTGTAAGCTATTTCTTATTTCATATTTCATTCTTCTAAATTATAGCAATAGCACACACCTCTAATCTATCGATGGTTTCGTTCGGTCGATAGGTATGGCTTGGGTAATCTCTTACGAGGGCTTACCTCTACCTAACAAGACGTAACAACTATTCGAAGATTAGAGTCTTTTTTCAGATCCATCAAATTTTTTTCCCATTACATTTATAAGGTCTCACCAAACGTCCAGTCGTTTTTATATGTGTAGCCGTGTGTAACCAGCTCCTTTTCTTAGACTATTATTTTCAATTTTGTTCATTGGATATAACATTAACTTCATTGCATTAAAATTTTTTTTATTCTCAAATAATTGCTATGAGCTTTACACCGGAGATATTTGGAAATGATGACGACTTTTGGAAAAAGTAGTTAGGCCAACTACCAGAGAATCTTTATATTTGCATCCTCTCAAAACCTTCCTTAACTTAGAGTCAACAACAATATTTACAACAGATTTTTTTTATCCCAAATCATCTATCCATCCACATCAGAACATACAACATTTTGTTATACTCTCTACTATCTCTTTACTATCTATCTACCACTCTGGTCTGTCTTAGTTTATAAGTTAGTTTTATACACATATATATATATACGGAATTAGTATTTAAGAATTCGATATAGTACTTAAGTCAATATTGAAATAAATCGAACCCACCCCTTGATTACGTCGTGCTTTACAATGTACCGTGCGAACCAATCGACGCGAGATAATCCAATCCAGGACGACGCGTCGAGCTCCACGTAAGCAAAATTAACACGACGTAAGTTACAAAAACGACATGTAGAACGGGAAACAACAATTTCTTTCAATCAATCTTGCGCAGGCAAAATGTTATATACTTAAATTCGTGCCTCGACTTGTAATTTAAAAAAAAAACAAATTCCTATATTCTATCCATTACATATATATTGTGATATTTTTGTTGTGTCTCATGATAAACATTTTTGTGTTTATCGATGGTTGTCGTTTCGCCAGTTTCAGCCTACCAGCCGAAACTGTGCCCTAAATAGTAATTAAACCATACTTTGGTTTTTGTGTTTTTTCTTGTTTGTGTCTTTATGTTTATAAAATTTTTGGTCATCTTTTTTATAAATCTATTAACTTCAGCGCTTACACCCAATTTTAAATTTTTCTTCTGCACTAATCACCGCACTTGCTTTTATTATATAACGCGAAAACCCAATAACCTTATAACCATCCTTTACCCACAAAACCCAACAATAATTAACTTCAATTTATCTTAATCATGTCGCGTTATTGGTGATGAACAATTTTGGTAATTTAATTTTAAGATAACTTTAGTAAATTCAATAGTTTTAAGAGAAAATTTTAGTTCATAAGTCAAATAGATTACCTATACCTATACCTATACCTATAAACCTATACCTATACACCTATACCTAAATACCTAATTTACACCATTACCTAACCTTCACTCAAAAAAAATACCCTCACCTAACAAAAAACCTAAAACTAAATTGCCAAAATATCATAATACCTCACCTAAACCAAAAATTCGTAAAGAACAACACCAACAGCAATAGATCATCAAGAACTGCCACATATATGACTCAAAGTAAAAAATCCCAGCGGAAGATCAACAACTAATAGAGACAAAATCTACAAAAAAAAAAAAAAAAAAAAAAAAACCATAATAAGTATTTAACGACGATAACAACTGCAATATCATCATTCTTTCTTGCTGGTTAATGAGCATATATATCTACAACTTTTCGTCCTACGCAATAGTCAGCAAACAAAATTACACCCATCCTAAATTATCCTTTTCATTACTAAATCCTAATTCTACATTAATCCCTTCATAAATTCAACTACAACCAATTTCTCCTCAATAATATCACTCCTTTCAAATTTTTCCTACACCAAAATATAATAACATCTCAAAACATTTCAATCCGTTCTTCAACCATGCCACTTAATCCTCAATAATACTCCCACCTAAAAAACCATAGATTTAAAATTTAAGTTAAGCACCAACCAAAAATAGTTTATAGTATTATATGTAAGAACCACCAAATTCACCCTATAACCTCAAACTATTCCATCACTCTTTAGCGTAATAATTTTTTAATTGTACATCCCGAACA
>JAGFPH010000362.1:114745-126534 GCA_018207615.1 Philaenus spumarius
AAAAAAAACAAATTTAAATAACTAAATGATATCCACAATAGGACTGTTCTAACCTTTAAAATGGCATATTCAGAATAATTGTTTGATCATTATAACTCCAGTAATCTTGTTACGTGTTTAACATTGCTCTTATGGGAGTTGAAATTAAAGATGGTAGTTGGTTTGGCGATACGCCACCAAAAATCAGCATTTTTTGGAATTTTTTGAAAATTTTATTTTTTATTTTACATAAATTTCTGAGCATGTGTGCAAATTTTTAGGCCTTTGTAATCATTTTTTTCGTATTCAAAAAAATAAAATAAAATGGTAGTGAAATTTGCGATTACTCATTGTTGAAACTTTAAACTCCAACTCCCAAAAGTTTACTTTTTCCATGTTTGGATGTACTCATGTTTGAATAAAATTATTAAGCCTTTGAAGTTTTTACCACTTTATCTTGGATATATTTAGAAGATTTTTGGGTATAGAAAACACTATAGCTATAAAAATACTGAATTAATAATTTTTTATAATAATAAAAAAAGTTTGAAATATATAATTTTAAATATAACCTTGTAACTTTTTTGTTAAAAACAGCACATGGTTTTCCATACTCAAAAAGTTTCTTTATATTATAGGCTACAAAATATTAAAAAGATTATTCACATTGGTTAAAAAACAAAAAGTTATTCAAAATTTAAAAACCTTAAAAATGACTAAACAAAATCTAAATTTTAAGTTTAAAAATACATAAATGTGCTGGAAAAATGTTTCTCCCTCCAAATCATTCTTTTTATTTGTACTAAACAGTATAAAAATTCAATCAAAAGTTAAATCCTAAAAATACAAAAAAAAAAATACGTTTTTGGTTGCGGATCGCCTTAAAGCGAACTAAATGTAACCCAGCGATGTAGGTTAGAATAATTTATAATTACCAAATCATAACTTACCCTTGCGCGAAACCTTCGAACCACTGCACTTTCTACCATCGTACGTCCGTCCACCACACACTTTACCCAACACTGACCTTATACACTCTCTAAACACATCAGGTTTCGTCACTCGGTCATCATTACCCACACTGCACGCACTATGCCGTCTATGTCGCCATCGACTGTTCCACCTCTGTTCTCTCATCGAAGGACCGTCTTTGAGGATTTCCAACTCGACAGCGTCGTCATCCCACCCGGACATTTGTGATTGCGGTCGGCAGTATCGTACCAAAAGAAGACATAACTAAATCCTCATCCTAATAATGTGCTTTAAAAGAACCTGTATCAGGCGTTACAAACTCGATTTGCCAACCTAAAAACAATTTCGTGATTTGTTTAGGATTCGGTTGCAACTCCGTTATTTTTAATTATTTTTTTTTCAGACAGATAAGTAGTCTAATATCATTTTAGGTTTAATTAAAATAACGTCGAATTACGGTTACCTATATATACAAAAGATATGATGTGAGGAAGAAATGAGGAAACTTTCAAAACGAGGTTTAGTAATCCGGCAAAGTACTAGACTCGCCGTATATTGTATTTTCATAATTACCCTTGACTCAATGATCAAAAGTGATACACCATTGGATTTGCAATAAAACTGTCCACACTTTTTGTAACTTAACATTGTTTCGTAAAATCTTCCGTTTTTTATATATTTAACTTTGAAAAGTTTGAACCGCCGCCATCTTGAAACGGATAACTTTACATTTTTTGGACTCCAGCTTCTAATAGCATTAATCTAATCAGCAAGAACCAAATTAGAAACTTAAAACCAATTAAATATAGTGCCCCAAAATTGAGGGGCCTCCCAAAAACACTTAAAGCGGATATACCAATTAATTAGACCCCTTGTAAATTTCAAACCAGCACCGGCATACAAATTAGCCAAAGCATTATACAAGATTATAAAAAGTAAGATATGTCTTCACAATAGCCACAGCCTAAGCAATAGTTTCGAACTTGTCAACAATATAAAGGACATTAACATAAAACATAGTCACACTTTGGCGCCATTCGATATAGTAAACCTCTATACGAAAATACCAGTGAACGAAATCATAGACATTATAGAAGCTAATCTGTTACAATACTCTGACCTCAATAGTGACGCTATAAAGGAGTTAACAAATTTAGAGAAATTAACGTGCGACCAGAATTACTTTGAATTTAACGGAATTTTCTACTCGCAGGAAAATGGACTAGCAATGGGATCTCCACTTTCAGGCATTCTATCTGAAATTTACTTAAATTGTTTTGAAAGTAAACACATATTTTCCACAAATAACAAGTACCTCAATAATATCGTATACTACTATAGATATGTGGACGATACTATATGTATGTTTAACGGTAATAGTAGACAATTGGAGAACTTTAGAAAATTCCTAAATGGAATCCACCCAAATATTCAGTTCACACTGGAAGTCGAAAAACATAAAGAATTAAACTTTCTGGATTTACGTATACCTAAACATAACAATAGCCATAGTTTTGACATATACAGGAAACCAACAACTACAGATACAACCATCCATGCCACTTCTAACCATCCTCACACCCATAAACTTGCAGCGTACCACAGTTTTATAAACCGTTTACTGAACATTCCACTAACTACAGACAATTTCAACAAGGAACTTGGCATAATTAAACAGATTGCTGTCTCTAATGGTTACCACCCGAAAACAATAGACAAACTCCTTCATAAACACATGCATCCGAAAATTAAAACTCCCAAAAACAAAATTAAATATGTCCCCATTGAATATGGTAATAAGCTTGAATATACGCTGAAAAAGGAACTAGCAAAACTCGACATTATTCCGGCTTACAGAACTTCTAACAATTTAAAGAAAGCTCTGAAGCACGACCAAATTGACAACAACGAGTTTGAAAACTCAAGTGTATATAAAATAACCTGTTCCAACTGTCCTAAATTTTATATTGGCCAAACAGGACGAACATTCGCAAGAAGGTTCAAAGAACATATTCCTAAACGCAAAATTGACGCACAAAAGTCAAACTTTGCTAAACATGTAACAGATGAGGACCACTCTTATAATAACATTAATAGCAATTTAAATTCTTTACATAAATGTAAAAAAGGCAACCTCCTTAATACACTCGAGCAGTTAGAGCTTTTTTTTATAAAGGCGAAAAACCTTTAAAAAACCCCAAAAAGCAGTATATCGAGCAGTTAGAAATATATAAAGTCACAAAATCACAACAAGACCTTCTTTTAAATGATAAAATACACCATAGTTCAAATGCCATATCCAACAAAATTATATCAATGCAAACATCAGTGGATCATTGAACACAAACATTATGAGTGGAGAACACCTTCTTTAGCAGTGTGCACTTGACTTTCACAGTAAACCATGCATAGTGATCCTTTTCTGTGCAAATTTTAAAAACTTGTATAGTGTTTTTGTTTAAGTGTTTTTATAGTGTGTGTTACGTGTATTTATTTATTATGACTGTGTTTTAATATCTGACGATGACATCATAGCAATGTCGAAACCGGTAATATAAAAAAACAAACAAACAAGGATTGTGACGGACCATATAAGGTAATAAACAAATTTTAATTTTAATTTAATAGGATAACTTCAGTAAAATCAAATTTTGCACGTTTGTGTAAACCAGTGAGATAGATTTTCATGTTGTGTTTTATGAATTTATCTTAGACCGTTCAGGAGATAGATAATAATTTGTTTTGCAAAATGCTTACAGACACACAACTTCTAAACTAAGCAAGAAGGATTCGTGTTAGGGCCTATATTGTATTATTTGCTATTTAACCTGCTGAATAACATGGTAAAGTTTGGTAGAATGGTTGCGAAACATCCTGTAGGCCTATAGCTACAGAGTTGATCTTGGCACTTGAGGTTTACGCACGGGTTGAGGCTATTAGCACAGCATAGTGACCCGGCTAGAGGCTACAGTCCTGCGCAAAGCTTATTTTATCACTGTACTGGGTGCTGAGTAGCAGAAACACTCGTTTATGGTGGGGGTAAAAACTAACTTTTCTCGCTATATCCCAAGTGATCCTACTGTGTGTCAAATTTCATCGTACCTTAACAATGTCAAAGAACCTTTAACAGTCCTTGTGAAATTTGTCTGTCAGACAGGTGGACTAGCAGCTGGTAAACGTCGATAATCGACTTTCAAACTTTATTCGCTGTGCGAGTTGAACACCTCGACCTCGGATTCGGATTGTTTACTGCTTCACTTCGCTCGTAGCGGACAAAATCGCCTCGTAATTTGGCATCCCGGCCGTCGGCCTCGAATTAGAAGCTGTCCTACAATAACATCCCCCACATCTATTTGAACCGGGTACTTTTATGGTATTTTACGTTTTAACCGATTTTCAGAGAACCAGACAGGCTATAAAAAAAAAACAAAATGTGCAGAATAATCTCCTGCGTTTATTTTTTCATATAAAACGCCCTAAACATTTGATTCTAGTACGAAAAATCTAAAAAAAACTTGCTTTCGGTAAAAAAACGTGCTTCCGGATTTTTTTGTTAACTAACTCGTCCGAGCTACTTAGAAAACCTACGTGTGACAAATTGGATGAAAAATACGGCAGTCCACACACACACACACACTCCCACACACATATATATATAAATTTTAATGACACCCGAAAATGTGTTCCGGGGACCAAGATCCACTCAAGACTTTAAGTCTCACCATAAGAGTCACTGAAATAGCTCACCTTTCTTATGGAAATTCGCTAAAAAATCCTGGTGGCAATGTTGCGCTAAAAAACGACTGTGATCCTAACTTCAACCAAAGAGCACTTTTTGAGCTTTTTACGATTTTTAAGTACACAACTTATTAGATTTGTTTATGCCTACTTAAAACTGACGAAGTAGTCACTTTTTGTTATCTCTAGTACATAAATTAAAATTTCATTTATGGTCAGTAGGCCTAATCAATTTGATTAATAGAAACAATAAAACAAACACGTAAGCCTAAAGGAATCATCTGCGTGTTAAGGGGACGAACGCGGATATACTTGGTATGCAACAATTTTAAAAACTAAGAGTAAATTTAGAAAGTTACCAATACTTTAAGCCCATATGTTCTTTTAGAGGCTTCAATTAGTATAATAATAATATTAAAGTGTTCCGCATGAACAGTTTATTTACAAAATAGTATTTTAAAAAACCCATAATATCGACCTTTAGAAGTAGTAATGCAAATTATTTTAAATCAGCACAATACTTATTTATTTTTATTTCGTTATTTTTCTAATTTAATTAAGTATAAAATTAAACTTCTGGCCTAACCGGAATGAAACTAACCTAAATTCAACTGTTTGATTCAAACTACACGTGCCAAAATATTAGGCCTACTTTAAAAACAATACCAACAAAAAATAGATGTCTAAAAACACTCTTGTTTGTATAAAATAAAAACACTCAACGCACGATTAAATAAATAAGTTGAACCAACGTCACAACTCATCACAATAAACTTCGATAATTGCCAATCGCCAGTCGTCAAGTTACGCTTTGAACGTCCGTATGCGTGATCGATAGGTACTAGTAGCGCACCCTGTCGGTCAGGCGACGAACTAACACTATCGTTTTTTCACAGAAATATTTGCGATAATAGATTACATATTTACTAGTTACAGATAATGGACCATTTCACAGAAATGTTTACAGACGTGTGTAGTAATACAATAAATAATACAACACCTTATATTTTCAGTCAGTGGCCTCTTTTTGATATTTTTTTGACGCGTTTCGGGATTTCTACACCATAATCAGAAATTTCTCGTTATTGGAGACAAAACATTATGTAAAAAGACATCCATAAACCATAAAACAACAACACATTTGAAACACATGTAGGTCACCGTAGGTGTACACCTTATGGCTACCGGAAGGTATATTCAGGAGTTATATTAGCCCGGCCCTGTATAACGTAATATACGAACACATGTATAATGGGCTAAAAATCAACTTATACTATTCTTAGTACATCCATGGATTCGAACCAAGGAACTCAAGCATCAGAATCAAAGAAAACAAGTTTCTGCTTATTTAAATTTTTTCAAATATTTTTGAATTAAAAAATTATTCTCAGTCAAATTGTATACTTATCTTACTTATTTATAATTATATACTGTACTCAACTAGAGGGCTCCGCCCCATCCTCGCTTCGCTCACCCACCCTTGCGGCAAAGCAAATGCAAACAGATTATGGTATACTATGATACTTTCATGGGAATGACGATTTATTAGCCTATATAAAAGAGCGGGAATTTTCAAGTTATAAAATATGACCAAAATGTGATAGACCTACGATAAAGCAGTATTTCAAACTAATCAAAAAAGCCTAGTAAAGAATAAAGATGGCATCATTTTATTAGTGATGAGTGTTTGAATTATGATATAGTAAGCTTTTTCCGTTGTTTATGTTTGCTATTACATAACCTAAAAAACTGATGTTGGTGAACAATGATTACCTGATTCTAAATTTGAAAATTTGGTTGCTATGGAAATACATCTAAATGCTTTCACGAAACGTATGTTAGTTCAGTCCTTATGATAAAAATCAGATGTTTTATTTCAAATATGTAACAACAGATGTTTGAATTATAATAAAGTAAGACTTTTTCTTCTATTTTTTGTTTGTGTATATTTTTATTTTGTTAACCTAGCCTACAAAAAACTGTTGATTGTGAAAAATAATGATCTGATTCTAAATTTGCTAAGATGGTTGCTAAGGTAATGAATTTAAACAAACATGTGTTGCTAAGCTTTTGATCCTAATCAGCTGTTTTATCTGTTATAGGACCGGGAGTGAACCCCCATATTTTGATTGACAATTTTCAACCCTTAAAATCAATATTTCCCAAATCCTTTTCAGTGCACTTCTACATCTATATACTAATATTATAAAGAGGTAAAGTTTTTTGTTTTTTTTTTGTATGTAGGGGGTAATCTCTGGAACTACTGAACCGATTGAATAAATAGTTTTACCAATAAAAAGCTACACTATCCCTGAGTAACATAGGCTTCAATTCATTTCGATAAAAACATTTTTTTAATTCAATATTTGTAAATTTAGTCGGAAAAATTTCTTAGGTTAGGCCTAGACTGATAAACCAACACGTGTATTTATATTTATTACCATAGCAACCAATTGAATAAAATAACAGATAACAGCGTTTGTTCTAATATTTCCATTAATACCTGATTTCAAACTTCGAAGCAATTATTTGTTTTTTCTAATTTTTAGGTTAGGTTTTTATTAAAGTGTAGAACTAAGCCTGCTGACTCTTTTAACATTTATTATAACTGCTGTTATAAAAATATAAGAAATAATGTGATTTGAACATTTAACATTATTTACCGTCTTAGCTTTGGGGTTATTATTAATCCTACACATTTATTATAAAGAAAATATAATATGATTATGTGTATAGAAGGTTCCAACGGGGTTGGCGTGTGGAACACGCAGGGGTTTCCCCTAGTAGTGGTATAAAGGTACTCTGAACATTTTAAGGATCTAGCTAGTTTTGGCTGTACGTTAATTATGAATCAGTCAGTCAGTCAAGACTTCTTCTTTTATATATACAAGAGGGGCTCTGCCCCTGGACGCTTCGCTTCGCTCGCAGTTGGAAAATTCGCTAAAGAATCTCGTTAATCTTTGGCTCGTTTGTACATAGATTTGTAAAATTATGAAACCAGGATTAAATATATTAACAGTAATTACAAAATTAATGATAACCTCAAATACATGCTTTAGAAACGTGAGAGGCTTTCATTACGATTTTAGTCCTAGTTCTACTATCGTCTGTCAACTAAAGTTTTGAAACCAGGATTACATATAGTACAAATTATAGCAGGATTAATATAACCTCAATACTATGTTTCAGAAATGAACCAGGCCTATATTACAAAATTGACTACTAGAATTTATCCATCATTGCCAAGTTTACCTTTTTTGTTTGACAAAATAAATTGTTAAATCAGGCCCAATTTATTCTAATTCCAACGTGCTAAAACAGTATAAAATAGCTTGTTTTTTAACAGTTAATAAAAACTATCCAATAAACAGCTGATTTTGGATAATACTCAATCTCAGTTCTATTCCACTCTATTTAGAGCGTGCTAAAACAGTATAAATTGACTTGTTTATAAACAGCTGTTTTGATCGCTTTATTTACTATTTCAACATGGCAACACAAGACCCTATGTTAAAAATTTTCAACTTTTAAATTATATTTTCTCAAAAAATTGTGTTTTTACACGAAATACAACTATATGAGTGTACTTAAAAATCAAAACTACACCTAACTACAAAATTTCTTTGAATTCGTTAGAGCCGTTTTTAGATCCGCAACAGATACAAAGATAGATCCAAGAATTGCTCATTTAAAGTAAAAGGATATACTATCTTACTCATAGACTTAATTATTTTAATAATTATTGATGTCGACAGTGGAAGACCGATGCGAACACTGAATACCTTATCGTACTTGGACGCAATCAGTGCGAGTTAATACATACAGCACTGCATAAATGCACATCCAGTGAGCTATTTAATCTACAAGTTCACCATGCACAGTTCTCACTCACCCAAGTTTCCAGTTTTCTTGCCCATTGTCAGCAGAAGACGGTGATATCCTACACCCTTCCATTAGGAAAAGTCCATTAACCACGAATAATCTGGAAACAGGAAAACATGAAACCACGACTTCACCAATAGCTATAATGAGAGTGGTAACGCACGCTTTACCAGAAACCGATAACAAGTTATCGATAACAGGGATTAATCTATATAGGTGAAATAATGGTGTCGTTACAACTCTGGATTATCGGCAAAAACTAATTACCTACCGTTAACACAACAAATCTATTCAATATCTATCTTTATTGACCGAGCGTAAGCGAGGTCACTGTTTTAACTTGACCGTTCGGCATTTCGTCTGTGTGTCTGTGTGTCTGTCTCACGATTACGGCCAAACGCCTTGACCGATTTTGATGATTTTTTGCATGAATGTTCCTTATTCCTAGGCTGAGCTATGTATATATACGGTTTTTTTCATTTTTCATTTTTAACCCCTTAAATAAAATAAAAATGGCGACCGGACCGTTTCTCTCAGTGTAAGCTTTTTTCCAAAGAAAGTTTGTGGCTTAACCGTAAATCGAATTTAAAAACTAATAACATTTTGGCAAATTAAATTTTAAACAAAATTGTATTCTTGATTTTTTTCCGTATCTCTAACGGTAAGCTCACAAAATGGCCGTAAACTTAGAATTTGTTCAAAATCGTCCAAGTTTTTGTATTTCACCAATGTTTTTATACGTTTATTCTAAACCAATTCAAAAGTGTTCAGTAGCTTTTTTGTAGATAAAGGTTTAAAGAATTCATATATGCCAGTAAAAAAAATTATTGAAGTAAAATTACGAAAGTTATTAGCTCAAGAAACAATCACGTTCAGTAACGAAAGGAAAATGTTTAAAAAGTAATAAAAATTATTGTAATTTTTTTCATAAATGTAAAAAAGTTTCGTAATTTAGTTCTAAATAGAATTGTATAAAAATACTAGCTGGCCCGACCCGGCTCTGCACGGATAGACAAATCAACCTGATACTAATAATTAGCCCAAATGTTTTAGTTCATTGTAGGCCTAACCTAAAATTATATTCAGTTTTTGATGCAAATCAGTTGTTGATCAAAATCAGCTGTTTTAAGCTTTTTATACGAACAGCTGTTTCTGTGCCCATGATAAAATCAAAAGAAATCTTTCTTCTTCTTCCTCAAGATTGACCTTCCATAAGATTAACATTGAAACTTTGAGGGCCACTGGGGCGTAGCCCTTATCACTAAGGGGTATGAAAAATAGATGTTAGCCGATTCTCAGACCTACTCAATATACTCACAAAATTTCATGAGAATCGGTCAAGCCGTTTCGGAGGAGTACGGGAACGAACATTGTGACACGAGAATTTTATATATAAGATTTATCAATTTCAAATTTCTTATTTTGAAAACACCAGTTTTTATGTTCCTACTACAATACTACTAACAAAACTAGGCCTGTTTTGAATAGTAATTTAGGAATATATCATTTGCCCAAAAATGACATATTATTGTAAGAAAGTGTAGAGGATAAATCAAAGAATTGAACTGTATACCTGTAAATTATCATTGTAAATTTCATAAAAGTATTTGACTTAGCTTTACTTGAATTACAAAATGAGATGAAACAAATGAAACCTCGCGGTGATAATAAAGGACGTACAAAAAATGACCGTTGACACCGTGGGAAGTGTTGGTACATGGGTTGAGATCACGACGTTTTAACATCGTTTGTTTTCATTATTTCTAATATTAGAATATGATATGGAACTTAAGTTAACTTATGATACATTGATAAGTTTGAGTTATTTAAGTATGTAAATATTTAATTGTATGTTGTCTCTCTATAAAGCGATATTTTTAGCTATCTTACGCATTATTAACCTAAATAAAACACAATGCCTATAAAAGAAAATCTTTAGCAGTTAAAGCTCAAGAAAAGAAATAAAAACGATAACTAGAAATCCCGGAATCGCGGGAATTGTAAATAATGTTCCACTGGCTAAACCTTATGCTTACTTCCTTACTAGCACACTATTTTTAACCTAAGCTCAACACCACATTTATTTGTTATATCAACGAGCGAGGTCTACTGTTCACAGAACTACTAGTATGTGAGGTTGTGTGTATTTAGTTATAGTGCGGTGGAATTACAGAAAACGCACATATTGTAATTCGTTATAGGATGCCATGTGCAACAAGGCCGTGACCAGGAAAACTTTTGGGGGAGGAGGGGAAGGGGGCATTTCAGGACCGGGGATTTGAATTTAAACCTTTTTAAGGCTCTTCTTTACCTTGAAGAAAACTCCCGAGTGTGCCGTATGATTTCAATACGAAAGGTCTGACTAAAGCCGCAAAATCGTTGAAACATGCATTCGTAATACCGTGTTTCGAAATCTATTTATAAATTAATAATCTGGGAAACTACTTTAGGTTATAAAAAAGGCTTTATATTTTTTACGTTTTAGCTTAAAATATGGAAATTATTGCTTAAAACTCCCAAAAAATGCGTTAAAAGTAATAGATTTTTACTCACTTAAACTGTTTATTAAAATGAGTTGCCGTCGATTTCTTTCAATTGAGATATAAGACAAAAGCACAAAGCCTTTATGAACAATTTAAGATGTTTCACAACTTTTTAGGTTGAAAATTGGCGTCCGAAATACGGTAGTACAAAGTGCATATTTTTGCTGTTTTACGCAAGGTATAGAAGACCCTTAACACGTTCACTGCTAAGACGCATAATGTGTGAGCTTGACACTGAACATGAGAAGCGGCCGACAGTGCATTGCACGCCAACCCCACATAGGGAGTATTTTCAATACGCAATGCATTGCGTGTTTTGTTAAGTTAAGGGTCTGCTCCAGTAAACGAGAAAGCAACCGGAAACGCAAGCGCTTCTCTCTATAACCGTATCTAAGCAGTGCAATTTCTTGCAGCTGAGCGCTTTGACATTGCTTCATCTCAAACCATTTTATAAATCCATCTTTTGTAATTGAGTGCTGAAAAAAAAACCTGAATATTCTTTATAAAATTTCGGATCCGGCTTGAAAATTACTTTTCATTTTTAATTTTTTATTGCGTGAGGAAAACATTCAAACTTTGTACTTACAAAATGACATAACAAAAATAAACGGTATCAGGAAACTGACACATACTTTCTCCCTCATTATAGGAACTTAATTTTTTATTTTTAAGAGT
>JAGFPH010000362.1:141811-159891 GCA_018207615.1 Philaenus spumarius
CCCCCCCCCCCAAACCCCCTTAAAATTTCGAATTTTTTTAAACCCTTTCTTAGTGCGCGTCTAGAGTCTATAAAGAATATTAGTGCCAAATTTCATGTTTGTAGGCCTCGTGGTTTTGGAGAAACTGTGATGAGTCAATGAGTCAATGGTATTTGGCTTTTATAAGTATAGATTATAAATATTATAGTTCAGATATTTTAATGAAGGGGTATTTTATTTGTAAGTTATTAACAATAATTAGGGTATTAAGTTGCAGTTAATTTTATGGATGTAATTTTTATGTATTTATTTCTTCATGCGCATTATTTTTTGTAAATTTGTAAGTTTTGAAGGCAAGTGTTTATTTTCTATGTTTGTGTTAATTTCTTGTTTATGTCAATTTTAGGTAATTTCTTTGATATAGTTAATTTTGTTTTTTGTTTTTAAGTCAGTTTTATGTATATAAATTTTAAACTAAGAATTCCAACCCAGCAGACGGTCTATGGACCAGTGCTGAACAAGTGGTTTTTTTTTCAAATGTGAAATGTTTATGTTATTTATAATTTCTTAAATGAAGCACTATTATTATTATTATTATTATTATTATTATTATTATTATTATTATAAACATTATTTCGGAAATGCTTCGTTTTCCAGTTATCCATAATTTTTATTCTTTTACAAAATACTTAATTACTTAAAATTTTATATCTTGGTAGTTGTCCATAATATACAAAATGTTATATTTTAGCCAATAACTCGGTTATCTTTAAAGTTACAAAAATAGTAAAAACACGGTATGTAATTTAATTTCCGGAAATTTTATTCTAATCTTATCGAGAAGAATAATGATCAGTATATACTACAGGGAAAGAAAGGGAGAAACTTTCAGGGCATGTTCTACTAGTGAAAAAAGAAAAAAGTACAGATACAGTCGTGGTCATAGAAGTTGCATCACCTATGATTGTTTTTTTTTTATCCTAAATGAATGTTTTCCAAAGCCTAAGAATAAAGATGAGCTGAAACAGGCAATCAAAAAAGTGTGGAATGAGGAGATTAGTTACGAAATCATAAAAAATTTTATCGACTCAATGCCAAACAGGATCGCCTCGGTTATCACAACTAAAATACTAGTTTATATTAATATTTCGATAAATATATATTTAATGTTTTTATACAATTTTTCCAAATAAATTCATATGAGTATGTAAAAACAAATTTTTCTCAAATTCCTCGTTAACACTAAACATTTTATTTATCATTTATGAATATTATTTATTTTTTATTTCAGTTTTAACCATTTTCACGGCTCATAACAGACTCTTTCCTTTGCAAAACATATTTAAATTATCAAAAACAACATTGGTTTAAGGAGATCCTTCATTATTTTTTAGTGATGCATTTCTATGACCACGACTGTAGATTTGGAAAGGCTTCGTTTTTAAGTTATCCACCATTTTGTTAAAATACTTAATATCTTTAGATATAGGAAATATATTGAACGCAAATTTTAGATAAATATTTGGTGTGACGTCTTTCACCCATGTCACAAAACGAAAACGTTTTTCACATATTTTCAAAATGGCGGCAGTTTAAAATGTTTAATGAAAAATCCGCTAACTTTATAAAATGTTTTCTTATTTAATGACAAACATAACTGTTTTTTTAGTATTACATTATCTCAAAAGATAACAGTGTTATTAGCTAAAAACTAAATATTTGTTATCTTGGGGTAGTTGTCCATAATATCCAAAATTACTCCAAGTTTTTAGTTTTTAGCCAATAACTCCAGTTGTGTTTGTCATTATAGGACAATTTTTGTTTCTTGATTTTTTGTAGTTAGCTATTTTTGAAATATTTTACATTAAAAATGTTAACTGCCTTCATTTTGAAAATATATGAAAAAACGTTTTTGTTTTTTGTACATGGGTAAAAGATGTCATACCAAACATGTATCCAAAATATACGTTCAATATATTTCCTACATCCAAAGATAGTATTTTATTAAAAAAATCTAAATGGCGGATAACTGGAAAACGAAGCATTTCCGAACCTACGTTTATATGAACACTAGGGGAGACCCCTGCGTGCTCCGCACGCCAACCCCCAATGGAGCCTTCTAAAAACAAATGTTATGTTTTATTTATAATGAAGTTGTACGATTAATAATAACCTCAAAACTAATATGATAAATAATGATAAATGTTCAAATCAAATTATTTCTTATATTTGATAATAGCAGTTATAATAATGGTTAAAAGAACCAGCAAGGCTCAGGTCTACACTTTAAAACCCTAACCTAAAAGCTAGAAATACAAAAATAATTGCTTCAAATTTTGAAATCAGCTGTTAATGGAAATATTGGAACAAACAGCTATATTATCTGTTATTTTATTCAATTGGTTGCTATGGTAGTAAATGTAAATACATGTGTTGGTTTATTATTCTAGGCCTAACCTAAGAACTTTTTCCAACTAAATTTACAAATATTGAAATAAAAAAAGGTTTTTATCAAAATGAATTTACTCAGGGAAAGTGTAGCTTTTTATTAGTAAAACTATTTTTTTAATCGGTTCCGTAGTGCCAGAGATTACCCCCTACATACAAACAATCAACAAAAAAAACAAACTTTACCTCTTTATAATATTAGTATACATGTATGAAAGTTAATAGAGCAGCCATACAACCTTCCAAAAATCACACTTATAAGGTTTCTCTTCTATGTGTGTGTCAACGTGTATCTTTTATAGGTTAATAAGTAGCAGATTTTATTTTATAATATAATTTTCATTAACTGTCATATTATTTTACAGAACAGCTGTTTTATGTTTTTAATTTATTTATTTAATACCAAATGTTTTAATGTAAACTGCAGAACAGCTGTTTTATGTTTTTAACTTATTTATTTAAAACCAAATGTTTTAATGTAAACAAAGCAGCTGTTTTTAAATTCTCATGTATTTCTTATGGGGGTTTTTCGTTTTTCAGGGACCTCAAAAACCGCTTAGTTTTTAATTTTAGAAAAAACTTATATATTTCCCTCGTTCCTTGAATCGATACCTTTAATTTGATACCTCTCCCATCATCCTCCGATTTACCAAATTCCCACAATTTTGAATCTAAAATTTCGCTTACAGAATTATATATAAGGATTTTTTTTTAATTTTCACTAGTAACGGAAAACAAAATGTTTTTGTTTATAGACTCTGCGGGTGTGCAATACCACTCTAGTAAAAGCATCGAATTCAGTGAGATGAGTCAACCTTGAGAAGGCTGGCCTATGATATAGCATTGTAAAGCGCTCGAGTGCGACTAGAACATCGATTGTATACACTTTCGTTTTTACTAACGCCGGTCTTATTTTTAGTTTCCCCCATGTGCGTACGACATTTAAATTTTCAGAAAGCTTCAATGTATAGTTAGTAGGTAACAAAATTCGCCCCGGTGTTTTACTGCTATCAAGTGGCTCGACTGAAAATCACGTTTTTCGTCTTGTTTACAAGCAAATAATTTAATAAATACATTGTTTCCGTGAAATGCACAGGACTGTGAGTAGCATTTCACGGAAACAAGGTATTTATTTATAATAAATCCAGTCCAGTAAGGCAAAAAACAAGTTAAAATAATTTAAATTATAAAAATTGTGTGCTCAAGACCAAACGGGAGAAATGTACACTTCTATGGCGATATTCTGATGAATATAAAATATATTATGGAAATTATTTTGTGTTATTATAAGCTGGTCATCTGAATCAACTGTTTATCTGTCATTTTATTCAATTGGTTGCTATGGTAATGAATGTAAATACATTCAAGAAACATGTGTTGGTTCATCAGTCTAGGCCTAAAATAAAATCATTTTGTTTGTTTCATTTTAATTTTATGTATTTCTACTGCATTGTTCTATACAAATATTAGCTTTCTGCACTTCTTCTACGTTTAATCTTTAACTGTGCCAAACTGCATACTCCTCCGTCCGCGTAAGTTTTAATAACAGCTGTAGAGCGTGACGGAATAGAGCGTTTCAGAAAATGCGCGAAGGTAAAATCCGATTCACCGCCAGCAAACATAGCGCCACGATATGCCTAAAGAAGTTTACTCTTCAAAAATTGACATTTTATCATTTTTGTCACCTACGAATTATAATTTAGATGTTCATGAACGATTTCCTGCAAATTACAAAAGATTATCTTCAAAATTCGAAGAAAGATAAGTTGTATTGAAGAGGAACAAATCCACTCTATATGGTCTCGTTGTACAGCACTTCCATGTGTTATGAGACTTGATGAATGTGATTAAACCGTTCATCAAATACTAAACCGTTTCTCGATCTAACTAATGAACAGCATTAAAGGAAAACATCATTAGATCGTCCGATATCGGTAAAACTGATCAAGAAATTCAATTAGGTTTATACATTTCACTAATTGACGTTCGTGGATTCGTGACATATACTCCTACTTTAATTGATCGTATATTCCCGGCCTACTGATCTATGTAGCCGGAATTTCTTTGTGCACTAATCGTTTAAAATACATTGTAATACTCTGCAAAACAAAAACATCAAGCTGCAGATATGTGTTTCACTATATTACGGGTGCGCAATACCAATAGAGAAATGAATCTAACTCAGTGGGCGGAACCAATGTTGAGAAAGCTGGCCGTATGCTATTGCATTAGTAAGACGCTCGAGCGCGACTAGAATATCGCTTGTACCAAGCAAGTGCTTATTAATGGTGGCCTTATTAGCGAATTTCCATAGGAAAGGTGAGCTATTAGTCAATGAGCACCGATCATGATCCCCAGAACACGTTTTTAATTGTCATTAAAAATTATATATATGATCGCACTCTAATGGCCGAATTTTACGTCCGATTTGGTCCACACGTTGGTTTTCAGTCGCTTGGACGAGATCGTTAGGCAAAAAAATCTAACAACCGAAAGCACGTCTTTCAAAGTTTTTCGTATCAAAATGAAACTTTTTGGGATTTATCTAAAAAAAAAATAATGTAGGTTTCTATTGTGCACATTTTGTTTTTACACGACCTTGTAACCCGTCTAGTTCCCCCAAAATCGATCAAAACGTAAAATACAACAAAAGCACCCGGTTTAAATCCACTTGACGGTGGCTTCTGATCCAAGCCCGACGGCTGTCCATTGCGAGCGAAGCGAAGCATTCCATAATCCGAGAGCGCAAGGGCGAGGGCGAAACGCGTGTTTCCAATGTGAGCGGAACGATGCACCGCGTGACCCGCAGCTGGAGGCAAAGAAATAATTCTAATATATTTCGTACACACAGGCAGCTATTCAGCGCCTTCGTGAGCAGATCAATTTCCTAAACAGTTTGAATCCTAAAACATATATTTTAATTTTTTAAATTCACTCAACTCACGTCAGCGATTCAACTGCATGATCGAATTACTTTTTATTTTAGCCATATGAGTAATACTGTGGTATAAAAAATCTTGGAAAATATTTAAAATACGCCTATAAAGTTTGGATGGGATTGTGTAAATGAGTTTAATTACTGAAATTCAAGTCTTTCAATTATAATAAATGTAAACAAAATGTTACACAAACTCGAAGGTGTAACAAGTAATTTCTTGGTTCCACGTTTAATTTATGAACAAAGTATTACAACATTATTGTACAATTGGCTAATAGGCTATAAACCACGGAAGGGAATAGTGGTTACCATGGTAACTAGCCACGCACTCCATGAACCGCTGTCGTGAGTTGAACGAATTTCCAAAATTAAGTTTATTTGTTTTAGGGATTCAACCAACCGTTTGAGAAATTGAAATATTCACGAAGTCGCTGAATAGATGCCTCCGTGTACGAAATATAGAATTTGTTTGCACATCAGCCTCCACCTCCAGCTCACGCGCTGCTTCGTTCCGCTTTGAGAGTTTGCATCTAGACCTTCGCGGCCTTGGATCAGAAACGATTTGAACGATTTTGGGGGAACCAGTCGGGCTATAAGGTCGTGTAAAAACATCATGTGCAGAATAATCTCCTAATTTATTTGTTTAGATAAAACCAATAACGTCTCATTTTAATATAAACGCAACTTACCGTCGTCAGTAGTCAACTTGTCGTATTAATTTCAAATGAATAGCCGAAACGGCCGTCGTTTGAAATTTATACAAGTTGACTATTGACGACGGTAAATTGTAAATACTAGGGAGACCCCTGCCTATTTTTGTCTTACTAACTCGTCCGAGTGACTTATAAAACCAACGTGTGTACAAAATTTGGACAAATAGGGAGTAAAATGAGGTCGTTAAGAATGCGAACACATATTTCTATATAAACCATTTTTAAAGACATCCCAAAACGTGTTCTGGGGACCATGATCGGTGATCATTGAACACTAACGACCTTAGGTCTAACCATAAGAGTCACTTCAATAGCTCATCTTTCCTATGGAAATTCACTAATAACCATGGGCGGATCCAGCCAGTTTTCAAGGAGGGGGCTGTCTCCTATTCGGGGGGGGGGGGGGGGGTATAGAACAATTTTTTGGAATACAGTGCTTGAAAACGTCTTTTTAGACTATTTCACGATCACCCATTTTGAATAGAAGTTCAGGAAGGATATTATGCTTTACCCAAAAATAAAGTTTTATCATAACAAATTGTAGAGAATAAACCATAGAATTGAACTGTATACTTGAAAATTTTAAATAGATTTATTCTAAAAACTTATTTCGCTAAATTACAACAAATTCTCACAAACGTATATTATATAGTTTCAGCCAGACAGGAAAAGGTAACGGCTAACGCGCCCAGGGCGTTGAAAATGTACATATTTCACGGAAATACCCGAATAGTTCGGAACACTAAACCAGGTTTTCCTTATATTAAACGAAAATATAGAACTTGCACTTCAAATCGATATAAAAATTATTACACGAATACTGCATATAGATTTGTAATAGATACATCGATTGCAAAATGTGCTTCCTCATTTTTTGGAAACTGTACTATGGCAAGGGTTTACAGACAAATTCATATCTAAGAAACTATAAGAGTGACGAATGATTATAAGATCGTGGTAGAAAGTTAAAATCTTGACAAATCCAGTGGTGTCCTTATCGTCTTCTCAAAACAAGTCTGTCTAACGATTATGTGCCTTTAAAAAGTGACGAGTTTGAGTCATTTCCTTATGCTTTCTAGCGCGGCATCAATATTGATTTAGGCAACTACAATTTTACAACGATGATTACATTATGTAAATATACTTTTTAGAAGAAATTTGTAAATACAAAAATTGAAGTTTAAAATATTTTCTTTCCAATAGTTTTTGTTTTATTGAGATTTGATGATATTTAGTGGGTGAAATATTCGATACAAGTTGTGTTGTCTGAGACTACTCAATTGAGCAGTCTGCCACTTAGACGATTAAACAAAAATATAATAACCCAAAGGGGGGGCTACAGCCCCACAGCCCCCCCCCTGGATCCGCCAATGCTAATAACTGTAGAGCTAGACTTGTGAGAAGATAACTTGATATAATAAAACTTGAACACCGAATCTCTCAACTAATACGTTTATTAACCCAAGAACGTTTCAACGACAAAGTCGCCATTTTCAGTGATGCTCTAGCTACAATAAAACTATAACTTCACACACTATAAGCGAACAAAATTGATTTTCTGTATCTTTAAAAATAACTAAGTTATCGGCAAAACCTAACACACCAAATAATGTTTACATCACACTGTATCGAAAATAGTCACTTTCAGTATCAGCTTCGAATATTGAAAATAACGTTTTCTCGGTCTAGGTCGGCAAAATGAACTGGAGATTTTTGCCGCTCTCTAAATTAGTTATAAATTATAACACCAGTAGCTCTATTAATACAAATTATGAAGCCACGGTGGCCGTGGTTGTTAAAGCGTCAATGCTTTATCAATCGTCATGGCAACCATCAATGGAAAGGTTCCGGGTTCAATTCCCATTGACCCCGAATAATTTTCTAAATGGTTTCTTAACAGACATCGTTAGCTGTGGTTCGGATTCCACGTAAAACTGTAGGTCCCGTCTTCATTAGCCTTAAGTGCAAAACAGTAGGACGTTAAACACACAAAAAAAATACAAATTATGATTTGAAATGTCGTCTTATTAGTTTATTAGATAGGCCTATAATAACGATTTTTAACAAACAAACAAACATGAGTAACAATACAAACTACATTTTTATACTATATTTACAAGTATTAAGAAAAATAAATAAACTTATAAGTTAATATTTAAAAAAGTACATCAGTACGTTTATTCGCGTAAAAGTATCGGTAGTAGTGTATTAAAATTGGGTCTATTAGCTTAATATTACGCGATGATTTGATATCAGCTGTTACAATTAATTTAGTGAACTATGTATTAATTGTTGCCAAGTAATGTTTGCGGTTATTCTAGGTTGAAAGCGATAAAATAAGGACAGAATAAAACAGCAAAGACAAGATAAACGTTTCCTTAAAAATCAATGCCAAGGCCTATAAATTCTTAGAATTAAGGCAGTTATTTATTTGTATCGCTGTTTATATTAAAATCAGCTGATCTCAATAATTTAGTTAGTGCTGTAAACGTAAACTATGTTGTCATTGTACTTCAGGAATGTTACTGAGAAACGATAGGTTAGTTCTTGAAAAAAATATTAAATTTAAATATATTAAAGCACGTTGGAAATTTTAGAAGACACTTAAGAGGCCTTCTTAACATAGGATGGTTATGTAAATATGCTTGTGTTAGTTTTATGATTTATAATATTATTCTATTGATGTATTAGTTATTGTACTAACATTGCAAAATGAACTTGTAATGATTTTTATTTTTCTCTTAGTTCTTAGTATACTTTCACTGTTATATTGATTCTGATTTAGTTTCTGTTATTTGCAAAAGCTTGAAATCACTACTAGAATTACTGTAGTTGTGTTATTGTGATCGTCCTAATTCAAATAAAATGTCAATAACAATTTTTAAGTAGTCAAATTTATGATTTTGTAACCTACTGACCGTAAAACCGCTTAGAGTTGTCGCAATTGTACCGTGTTTGGACTTATTTTGCGAGGAATAATATTTAGAGTTCAGTAATTAGAGTAAAAATTCAGTAAAGTTAACGGTAAGAAAAATGTGATTTTGTAGCACAAGGGCTAGTTGGCGATTAATAGGAGAACCATTAAGCACGTAGACCTTGTGAGTGTGTCTGCGCGTGTGGGAGCGAGGGTCGATTTTATGGCTTAGAGCGCATAGCTGTTTGTACAGACTATAATATCATAAAGAGGTAAGGGGTAATCTCTGGAACTTCTGAACCGATTGAAAAAATAGTTTTAACAATAAAAAGCTACACTATTCCTGAGTAACATAATATATTAGAATTATTTTGATAAAAACATTTTTATTTCAATATTTGTAAATTTAATTGAAAAGTATTCTTAGGTTAGGTCTAGACTGACGAACTAACACGTCATATTTCTTGACTGAATTTACATTTATTACCATAGCAACCAAGTGAATAAAATAACAGATAAAGCAGCTGTTTGCTCTAATATTTTCATTAACACCTTACTATTTCAAACATTGAAACAATTATTTGTATTTCTAACTTTCAGGTTAGGTTTTTACTAAAGTGTAGGCCTGAGCCTTGCTGGTTCTTTTAGCCTTTATTATAACTGCTGTTATAAAATAAAATATACGAAATAATTTGATTTCAACTTTTAACATTATTTACCATCTTAGCTTTGGGGTTATTATTAATCCTACACCTTTATTATAAAGAAAACATAAAGGTTCCATCGGGGTTGGCGTGCAGAGCACGCAGATAACATACATGTTTCAGGGGCATACGGTTAGTTGTTTCAATAAAGAAAAAGAATTATGGCGCTTACTCCTGAAAAGTCAAATTCGAATAAAATGTTTTTGAGAGACAATTAGAGGTGTATCACGCACGACCATACAGGCCCCTCCCCAGCACTCTATTCCGTATTGAAGTCCGGAATGTTTGGACGCACGATATAACATTCGTAGTATTTTTAAGTTACAGATTTCTTAAATATGTTTAAATTCCAAAAAAATCTAATACACAACCGGAATTTTATTAAGTTGGCCGCCATATTGGAAAATTTGTTGATGTTATCGCACATGTAAAAACACAAAATTATACAATATACATTCCCTTAAAATGGTAGATCAACGATTTTTCTATCTTTGTTTTGTCAGAAGCCGAGAAATTCGGCCGTTACGATACTTTTTTGATACCCCGTATATAATTCTAAAGGGTAGTACATGGGAAATAATAATGAAAAACAGTTTAGGCCTATAAATATTTTCAAAATATGCTATTCGCCTATTAAAAATATTTTCTCATAAGTGCATACCTCAGTTGATTAATGATTCTCACTGTTGGTACACCAATCATCTGTTCACTTATTTCTCAGTGTAATTTCGTATTTTGCAAATCTTAAATTTTTAGGTTTTAGGTAAAGTGAAATGGGGTATGATAAAACAAGAAGGAGGTAAGGATTGGCGTGCGAAGCACGCATGGGGGTTTCCTAGTAAGATATTATTTAAAGTTAAACGATTTACATACCAAATGCACTCCACTTCGATTATACCCTCTTTTATTATGTACTAAAGTAGTTTTTACGACGTCGGTTGCCAATTATTCACTTTTACACAATATCCTCACAGCTAACGCCTAAAGTAAACTCACGGTTTTAACACAAATTATATATGTACAAACGAAACTTTATATTGAACAAGTGAAGTGCTGTTTATATGCCGTGTTGATACGACCAACGCACCCCGTACACTATCTCTTCAAATTATCACTAAACTCCCCACCTCCACTCGGTATTAGGGCGGGGGTGGCGCTGCAATCACGATATGCCGTCAATTTGTCCTACTGTGTACTGAAAGCCTGTTCAAGTCGTAAACAGTATAAGAACTAAGTTTTTAGCAAAATTTAAATGTTTTTTTTTTTTTATAAAAAGTTTTGTAGGGGTAACACTCGATGGTTATTTCTACTCCTAAGATTAACAAATTCTATAAAAACGAGTGTACGTACGTCTGTGAGTGACAAAATAGTTTAGCGCATGCGCAGGATTGTATTGTTTGATTTATTCGTTAAATCAACATTCAGCTGATTCGACATAAAACAGCTGATGTCGTCAACAGCTGTAATACTTCAACAACTAAGTGCACTATTTGAGGTTATGTTTAATTTTCGTGTTATTACAAGAATAATAATGTACATGATACAGCTGATTCGTTCTGTCATCCAAGTCTGACTTGAGCTATTGGTCCGAATTACTGTATTGCTATTTTAATGGCATCATTAAAGTTTGAGTTTATGTTAATTTACAAAAGTAGATACTGACGATAAAAATATATTATATCGATATACAAATATACCGATAAACCTACTAATATATAAAAACAATCTGATCACGCGGCTGAACTGCTGACATGAGTTGGGCGAATTTCCAAAATTAAGTTTTGGGTTTCAACTATTTGGGAAATTGGTCTTCTCAAGAAGTCGCTGAATAGCTGTCTGCCTGTACGAAATGTATTTTAGTAGAATTTGTTTGCACCTCAGCCTACAGCCGCGTGTTCTGGGGACCATGATCGGTGCTTATTGACTACTCCCGACCATAGGTGAGTGACTGTAATATCTCATCTTTCCTATTGAAATTCGATAGTAAAACTTTGTTGTGTACTAAGTATAATAACGTCTTATTAATTTTAAATACCATATTTATCAACTAACATAAAAGCGAGTGTACGTCCGAACGTACATACATTCGTACGTACGTGAGTAACATATAATATAACAGCTGATTTCACTCATCATCTGTGATTCTCAAACAAACCCAGCGTAGATTATACTTTAGGGTTATGTTTACAACTTCAATCATTATAATTTCTTGTGAAGTTAATTTTTACTTTCTCCACCCTATACGTAGTATATGGAGAAAGTATTGTTTTCGTAAAAATGTTCGAATTTGAATTTTCAGTTGAATTATCTGTTTTGGTGCTCCCAGAACCCCAAAAAGTTGTTTAGTGCAATTATCTGTGTTGGTGCTCCCTGAACCCAAAAATATTTTTAGTGGAATTTTTTGTTTTGGTCCTCCCTGAACCCAAAAAAGTGTTTTTAACGTGGTGTCTGTCTGTCAGTATGTATACACGACCAGAGAGGACACTATTGGTCCGATTTTCATGAAATTTGGTATGTAGGTACTAAACCCTAATATCTCCAGGCGTTTTTTTCATTTTTTGGAATTTTTAATTTTTAAGGGTAATTTACCCCTAAAAACCCATAAAAAACGACAAAAATGCAAATTTCTCAAAAACGGCTCTAACGATTTTGATCAAATTTTCAGTATTTATAGTGCTTAAGATGCCAAACAAAATGACACCACCCGCTTTTATCAAAACTTCGGCGTTTTATAACTATGGGGAAATGTTACAAAATAAACAAGTTTATGTTGTCAATCTAGCATCGCAGCGACGGCCGCACGAAGTAGCACAACTGTAGCGAGCACGGCCACTAATTCAAAGGTCGCGCGATCGAATCCCGGGGCCTGGGACAATAATTTTTTTATACGATTGACGTAGGTAGAATATTATTTTTTTTGTTTTGTTCTAAAAAGTAGTAAATAAATTATTAAAAAAAATATTATTTTGACTACAGTAAGTTGGGAGAAAGTTTGTGTCAGTTAACTGATACCATTTATTGTATATACGAGTTATAAAAATGAGTATTATATGAGCTGTAATACGTTATAATATTTGCTTTAAGGTTATACGCGGTATATAAATATAAACTTTTATCATCAATATGTTCGTTTATACAAATTTAAAGAAGAGATACCTATTCGTTTAACTTCGGAAACATTCGTACATCTTCGTATAACATATAAACATTATTCTATTATTAATTTCTTCACTGTAGTATTAATAACTTCAAAACCATTTGACCTATCAATATGTAATAAACGCAATTAAAAGACAATATTTTATCTTTCTTTAAATATATAATAACGTATATAAATACAAAATTTTAACAAATAGGCCTACAGTTTTATAATCCTTATAATTGTACACATTTACTGAGTTAAAATCAAAGTCAGCATAAAAAGAAGTAGGCCTACTGATCAACTTATTTATAAACCTAGTACAACCGAAACTGTGACAGCCAGAGAATTACAATTTTCAAGGTACCCTCATACCATTATGTAGGATGTTTGGAAATTAATTATTGTAATGGTTTAAAATGGGCCAAAAACCAAATAATACGACCACCCAGCTAAACCACTGGCGTGATTTGAGCGAATTTCCAAAATTAAGTTTGCATATTTTAGGATTTCAACCAACAATTTGGGAAATTGGTGTATTTAGGAAGGCACTGAATATCTACCTCTGAGTTTGATTTATATTAGTAGAATTTGTTGTAGGCTATTTAAGGTGCGGCTATACATACACGTCACGTCACGTCACGTCACGTCACGTCCCGTCCACTAACGTCATTTTAGGTAGGGTGGCTATACATACCCGTCACGTCACGTCACGTCACGTCCAGGCACAAAAAGTAGCGCGCGCACATCTTGGCTTTTAATACCTATATCTTGAGATTCATTTTGACCTAGGTAATTTTTACTAATTAAGTAAAACAGCCGACCTAGCTTTTTTACAATAAATTTGCTGTAATTTTATCAGTATTTTGTGCTTTATAACTGAAACACAAAGTTAGTTTCAGTTGTAGTCAACTGTCAATATATTTCCATGTTAAACTATTGTTATACAATTATTATTATTATCAATGTTATCTTGACTTTATAAGTGAGCCTCTAAACCGCAGTAATAGAGTTATAATTTTAGATTATAAAGTTATTATAGTAGTTATAATAGTAATGTATATACTAAATTTATATTGATTCATAAATTTGTGGAATTCATTTTAATTGCAATTTCTTCCCAGCAGTAGTTCCTCCTTACGTTATTCATGTATAAATTGTGAGAAGGGTCAAAAAGTTCTTTGAAGTCTTGCACTAAAGTTATCAAATACTCGTCGTCCATGGTTGACGCACAACAAAACACTATGTTACTGAAGGAACGACACACAAGAAACAGGTGAACAGACACACTTCACCCCTTGAACTGATAAGGTGCAATATTTTTGTTTATCTCTGTTATGGAGCCAACAAAATATAGTCAAAAAACATTCAGCTATACCAACGATGTTTCCCGACTGTGCGCGGACAAAGCCGAAGCGGAGATAAATGACGTCGCTTGACGTCGCTTGACGTGACCCCTGGCTATACATACCCGTCACGTCACGGCACGTCACGTCACGTCACGTCACGTCACGGCACGGTATGCTCTCTAGAGCATTCGAATATTTTCTGGACGTGACGTGACGTGACGTGACGTGACGGGTATGTATAGCCACCTCCATTTGATTACACAGGGAGCATACCTCTGGAAAAAAGACGGGACGTGACGTGACGTGACGTGACGTGTATGTATAGCCGCACCTTTAAGCTTCCAGCTTCGACTCACGCGCTGCTTCGTTCCACTCGCAGCGGACAAAACTGTTTGCACCTCGACCTTGCGGCCTTGGATCAGAAGATACCCCCACGTGGTTTTGAACCTGGTACTTTTATGGTATTTTACGTTTTGGATCGATTCTGGGGGACCAAAAGGTCGTGTAAAAAAACAAAATATGAAGAATAATATCCTACATACATATTGTTACATAAAACAATAAAAAGTGCCATTCTAGTACGAAAAATAAAATAGTTACTTCCGGTCAAAAACGTGCTCCCGGTTGTTAATTTTTTTTGCTAACGGACGTCCGAGCGACTTAAACAACCAAAGTGTGTACCAAATTTGGACAAAATACGCTACAGCTGGAGTGCGGACACATATATGCATACATATATATATAACATTTTTAATGACAAACAGAAAGGTGTTCTGGGAACCATGATCAATGCTAATTTACTACTCCCTACCTTGCAAATGGGTCACTGCAATAGCTCATCTTTTCCTATTACATAAATGGAAATTCGCTAATAATACATCAAACCTATACCGCCTATAATCTCTCGTGTATGCACCACCCGAACATTATGTTGCTATATTGCATATTCAGCGCCGTTAAATTAAGATCTATCTGTACGTATAATATATTTTTATAATATTACAATGAATGAAGTTTTAGTACTATTTTCTGCCAATCCTAACGTAACACTTTCACTTAAGTTTGTCGACGCGTTTCGGAGTTCCTCCATTATCGAGACCTATTTCAGTACTGGATTCATCCGTTATGGAATCGTCTAGATATAGTTAGCCACGCCACTCCTCCTACTACCGGTATTGCTTCTTATGTAACCTGTTATGTAAGACGGTACTGAAATAGGTCTCGATAATGGAGGAACTCCGAAACGCGTCGACAAACTTAAGTGAAAGTGTTACGTTAGGATTGGCAGAAAATAGTACTAAAACTTATTTCATGGATCCTAGCAGATATAATTTGTATAATAACTTATAATGAATGTATTTAATATACAATATACAGAGTGTTCATAAAGTCCCTTTAACCCCCTTTATTTTTTTTGTTATTGTAAATAAATTAACAAAACTTTGTATATATCTTGTGTTGCATAACAGGACACTTTTTTGACATATCTGAACCTTTATGATTTTGGGGGCTTGAGGGTGGTAGGGGGGTTAAAAATTTTAAATATAAAGGAAGGTCATGTAATACACTATTAAAAGCTTATAAAAAGAGAAACAGAATGGCTCAAAGTAGAGCCTAATATCTTGCTTCGTTTCAAAGTAATGGACAATCAAAATTCCGATTGTTTTAACAGTGACACGATCCGATAGGGAATCAAAAAGGCTAAAAAAAGGTGTCTTGGTATTTTTTGTTATAAAGTACGGTTTTTAAGTAATTTAGGTTTGAAATTTACAAACAGCAGCCATTTTAAAACGTATTATTGGTTATAATCGCTTATTTTTCTTGAGATAGATCATTGTTAGGTTAAACTTCATGCCAAGTTTGAACTCAATCAGTCAAACATTTCACTACATATAAATTATTTTGTAGATATAAACGGGAAGTTTAAAGCCTAAGGGGGCGGAGTCCTAGTGATTGAGGATAAAACAAATGATTTTTGGAACATCTTCATAAAAATCCCTTTAATTTGACATATCAATCGTCAAAATAAGCAAAACAATAACAGCGTGGCTGAGCTCACAAAAAATTCCTTAGGTACATATTACACTATCAAATAAACGTCAAATTCTTTGATCAAAGATTTGACATCAAAGAAATTTGATTATTCTTTGAAGATTCTTTGACTAAATAATTTGTTCATGAATCTTTGACATGTTGTAAACTTTGACAAAGATTTTTTTTAAATAATGAGAATAAAGTATTAAAATATTATAGTACGCATTTTTTTTTGTAACCTTCTAACCTCAAAATAATATTCGTTTTTCTGTTTTCATTATATTCTTTCTGTTTATTTACTTTTATATTTTTAATAGGTACGATGGCAAAATTGACATGGAGTGTTGAAGCTATGAAAACTTTAATTTTACATTATGAAAAAGAATATTGTTTGTGGAACATTCACACGAATGCCTAGAAAAATCGCGATGTAAGGCATTTTCTACCTTCAGAAGAAATTACAAATAATGTTTTGCAGTGTGTAATATTCGGGTTGGCAGCATAGCCTAAGTTTATGTTTTTTGTAAACATTAAAGAGAATTTCAAGATTAGTTTTTGAAATCTTAACCCGTTATTATATGAATTACGATCTTTCAACTGTAATTTTGTAATAATAGTTAGTAAAATAATAAATATATTAGAATAAACCGAAACATAACCCCAAAATATATCTAATTTAATATCAAAATTGATCAAAGAAATTGGACAGGTGTAATATGTATTCTTTGATTTCTTTGACAAATCTTTGTCAAAGATTTCATCAAAGATCTTTGATAAAACTTTGACCAATTATTTGACGAATAGCTTTGATAGTGTAGTATGCCCCTTAGGGAATTATTAAGAAGGTACTCAATATTTAACCCATATTCCTTCTATTCGTTTATTCATATTTGTGAGCAAAGCCGCGGGTATCGCATATATTATTTATCAAGGCCATTTTTTTGTCGGTACGCCATAACTTCCTTAATACATCATCAAATTACATGAATGAGGCATCGTTTTAAAGCTTTCCTTAACCGCTACACCGGAAAAATATACAAAATACAATTTTACGAAAAAAAACAAAAAAAATAATAATAAAGAATCCGAAAGTAACAGTGATGTAAGATCAAGTAAGTTGTAGGGATATTTTCCTGGCGTTGGCAACAATGATGACAACAATACCCAGCTGGACAGCTGCCGTTACGCCACTACATTGCTATTTTTAATTAATTGTAAGCGTGGTTATAAACAGCATTGTGGATACACCTATTTGTTGTTGTTTACCTTCTGCAAGTTGGTAAGTTGTTTAAAAATGTATAATAACAACAACAAAATTATTTCTCTTTAACATGGATTTAAATTAATAAAACACTGTTAGTAAGTTAGAATGCGAATGCTTCGCACGGGTCAGCTAGTATGCTAGAATTGTACAAACTAAAATGAATAAATGCACTTTCATAAGCTAGCTAATACCAACTTTCCGTGACTGGTAATATGTTTTGTTATAAATTGTCAGGGTGACCAACTTGTTAGGGCTAATCTATCTGTCGTGTTATTGAATACCGAGAATAAAATGTCATTCGTTTACATTGTGTTGCATGAATGTGATTTGTCTTATCAGAAATCAATGCAGAAATATTGGCTAGAGAAAAGGCAATGTTTTGGTAACGGATAACTACTATATTTATTGATAGGGGCTCTACCACTACTGGCTTCGCTCACCAACTCCCACGAAAACTCATAGTGAAGCCAATATAAACAGATTATTGAATACTGTGATATTTTTACGTTACTGATAGGGGCTCTACCCCTACTGGCTTCGCTCACCAACTCCCACGAAAACTCATAGCGAAGCCAATATAAACAGATTATTGAATACT
>JAGFPH010000362.1:164203-205171 GCA_018207615.1 Philaenus spumarius
CAACAGGAAACATATGGAATCAATGAACTTTTACAACATTTTAATAGCAACTAAACTATATATTATTATAGCTTTAGGTTTGCATCACTGGTACGATATAGTGCAAAAATTATAGCTGAATATAGAATAACATTTAGTAAAGATGAACATTAGGTTAATATTGATATAACATGGCAAAACATTTACACAAACAGTTGCACAACAAACTTTAACTTTGTTAAAAAAAATGTTTTAATGTAAATGAAAACTATAAATTGGGAAAATCCTTGAAATACTGTTATATATTTACCAGGCATTGATTACTGTTATGCTAGGTTTTTGGATAGTTCATTGAAAAGATCAGCTGTTTGTATTTGATTGTTACTTTTGGATTAAAAACAGTTACATCAGTGTTCAATGTAAGAAGTTATTTCTTTAATATATTTAAAGTATTTAGTTATATATTTGGTAATAATATTTAGTTCATATACAACAATTTGGCGACGAAGGTAAATTGTTTATACAATGACAGTTTTTATTGTTAAATAATATGGAGAACTTTCAATCAAGCTTTGTTTACCTTTTACTTGCTTTGTTAATTTTCACAAATTCAATACATTACAAGTACTATACTATTTAAGTTTTACATTTTGTGAATTAGATAATCCAACTAAATCATGGCAGATGAAAACATAATTGCATTAACAAATGCTATTGCTAGTTTAGTCAACAAATTCGAAGCTGTTACAACAGCACAAGTATCTAACCTGAACGAGCAATCAAATGAAGACGCAGTGTCTTTACCAAACCTGACATTCGAAGCTTTTGATGACTCCAAAGAATCTTTTAAATGCTATAAAGAAAGGCTGGAAAACTTTTTCATGTTAAAATTAAGTCATAAAACAGACAACATCAATGAAGTAAAAGCTCGAATTTTGATTAACTGCATAGGTCCTAAATATTACCAGCTACTTTCTAGTTTAACAGCTCCTGTTTTACCTTCAACCAAATCTTATCCCGAATTGATCGAGTTATTACAAAATCACTTATGCCCCACGCCTAATGTATATACGGAACAACACAAATTCTTTTGTCAAACTCAATCTTCTGGGGAATCTGTAGCAGATTTCGTAGCAGCCCTGCATAATCTCACAATTACATGCAACTTCACTTGTGAAAATATTAATTGTGGCAAATCAAATGCAAATCAGTTTTTGCGTGCTCAATTCATTCGAGGGTTAAGTGATTCGTACATAAGAGAAAAATTGTTACAAGAGAAGTCTCTTACTTTTGACAGGGCATGTGAAATTGCATTGGCTTTGGAAGCCTCTCAGCAAGGCAACAAAGAAATTTCGGCTTCTAATTTCTCAAATGAAGTTAATAAACTATCTAAACCAAATCAATCTATTTCTCTGAGCTCAAAGTATAGGGATAAAACACGATCCCGGTCTTCAACTGACTTACAAACTCTTGGCCTGGATGGGCTATGTCTCAGATGTGGATACAACAATCACTTAGCTAACGAATGTAAACGTAATAGATCATCACTTAAATGCAATTCTTGTGGGCGTTCTGGTCACGTGGCTAAAGTGTGTATGCAAACACTAATGGGAAAACAAAAACCCAGTAAACCTTACAAAACCAACGTTAGACATGTTGAGGGTAAGGAGCCAGAATGTTATGAAACTTCAGAAATGCATACGGACTATGTAAATGACGATCTTATAAATAAAGTAATTGGTATACATCACAACACTTTTTCAAACGCTAATGACTGTTCAAAGTTCATGGTCCCTATCAAAGTTGGTTCAAAAATAAAAAAAACTTTGAAATAGATTCTGGAAGTCCGGTTAGCTTAATAGGTAAACATGAATTTGAGGATCTTAATTTAAATCTAAACCTCCAAAAGACTAACATTTGTTTCCGAACTTACACTGGCGAAGGGTTTGTCCCATTAGGATTAGTGAAAATGCCAGTCGAATACAATAATATTAAGTCTGTTGAGGAACTTTTTGTTGTCGAGACACCATCTTCACCGATCTTGGGCCGCGCATGGATAAGACACCTTAATATTAGTATAAACAAGGTAGAGAACTCTAGCTCTGTGGAAACTTACAATGTTGAAGAAATTAAGAAAGAAATTTGTGGAACATACAAAGATGTTTTCCAAAGTAAAGTAGGCATCATTCCAAACTATCAATGTACATTAAAAACTAAAGAGTCTATTTTACCAGTGTTCTCTAAAGCCCGACCAGTACCATATGCGCTTAAAGAAAAAGTGGAGAAAGAACTTGACAGTTTAGAAGAACAGGGAGTGATAACAAAGGTACAACACTCAGAATGGGGCTCTCCCCTGGTTGTCGTTCCGAAGCCAAACGGAGATGTTAGACTATGCATCGATTTTAAGTTGACTCTAAATCCCCAACTAATAGATGCAAGGTACCCAATTCCTAGGATCGAGGAAATATTCAATAAAATGAAAGGAGGAAGATATTTCTGCACGCTTGACATACATAAGGCATATCTTCACTTACAAGTTGATGACAGCAGTAAAATACTTCAGACTTTTTCTTCTCTATCAAATGAATCGTCTTGCATTTGGTGTCAAAACTGCTCCAAATGAATTCCAAAAGTTCATGGATGACGCAATCAGTGATCTGGAAGGTACAGCTGCCTATTTCGATGACATCATCATACAAGGATCGACAGTGAAAGAGTGCCGAGAAAGACTAATCAAATGTCTACAACGATTAAAAAGTTTGAATTTACACATAAACATTGAAAAATGTCAGTTTTTCAAACAGGAAATTAAGTACCTTGGACATGTTATCAGTTCCAAGGGATTACTCAAATCTCCAGACAAAATGAAAGCTATTGAAGAAGCTCCTCGTCCAACTAATGTTGAAGGATTGCGCAGTTTCCTTGGCCTCACTACATACTACTCGAAGTTCTTACCTGATGCGGCAACTATTCTTCAACCTTTGAATCAACTCTTGAGAAGAAATTCTAAGTTCAGCTGGACAGCACAGTGTGAATCTGCATTCAAAAGAATAAAGAAAGAAATCTCGAGTGAACGGGTTCTTATTCCCTACGACCCGAAATTACCCTTAACGCTAGCAACAGATGCAAGTCCTGTGGGCCTATCTGGAGTACTGTCGCACACTATTCATGGCGAAGAACATCCTATTGCTTTTATTTCTAGATCTCTATCAGCAGCAGAGAAAAGCTACTCTCAGCTAGATAAGGAGGCCACCGCAGTTTTCTGGTCGTTCAATAAATTCTACCAGTATTTGTTTGGTAGAAAATTTAAACTTATTGTAGACAACAAGCCCCTCCAAACAATCTTTAATCCGAGCAAAGCACTACCAGCGACAACAGCTTCACGTCTACTTCGTTATGCAACATTTTTATCTGGTTTTGATTACGTAGTGGAGCACAGAAGATCAGAAAATCATGGAAATGCAGATTATCTTTCGAGATCCCCATTGGCAATCAAACCTTCGCAGGATGACGATGAAACAGAAATGAACAAACAAACAATAAATATCATTTCAACCTCGACAATTACCCATGAACTTATTGTTCAGAAAACTGATGAAGATCAGCTACTATCTCAGTTGAAGTGGAATTTGATGTCTGGAAAGGAACATAATAGTGAGTTTAATCTTCACAAAGGAGCAATCTTCAGAGGTCAGAGGGTTGTTATTCCTTCACAACTACAACCCCAAGTATTATCTCAACTTCATGAAACACATGTCGGTATTGTCAAGATGAAAGCCCTTGCTCGCAGGTTCTGCTATTGGAAGAATATCGACAGAGATATCGAAAGTACAGTGAACAGTTGCAAAGCTTGCTGTGACATCAAAACAAATCCAGTAAAAGCACCCTTACATGTTTGGGACGAACCTGTGAATAACTGGCAGCGAGTTCATTTGGACTATGCAGGACCATTCAAGGGATGTCACTTTTTGATTTTAGTGGATGCAAAATCAAAATGGCCTGAAGTAAAGATGAAGATGTCCTACCCAACAACAGCATCTACAATCGAAATGCTAAACAAAGTGTTTTCAAGAAATGGGCTACCTGAAATTCTTGTTAGCGATAACGCCACGGTTTTTACATCCTCAGACTTCAAAGACTTCTGTAACAGAAATGGTATACGACAACGTTTTATTGCTCCAGGCCACCCTAGTACGAATGGACAAGCTGAACGTTATGTCCAGACCATAAAGCAGAAGTTAAAAGCTATGGACAAAGAAAAGTTACCACTCTATCAGTCCTTGAATGCCATCTTGTTCAAGTATAGGGCAACTCCTTTAAACAATGGTAAAACTCCTTCTGAACAGTTTCTAGGACGTAATATCAGAACTAAACTCGACTTACTGAAACCTAGAATCTCTGACAAGAACCAAGCCATACAACCACACTGTACTTCAAAATTAAACATGGGAGAAAGAGTACAAGTTCGAAATTATTCTCCCTCAGCAGCTTGGCTGTACGGAACTGTAGTGGAACAACTTGGTAGATTACATTATCTGGTTGATCTCGACAGAGGGTATACAGTAAAACGCCACATAGATCAAATAAGATGTGAAGTAGAATGTCAACAAGATGAGATGATTCGGCGATCACCAATCCCAATGCCAATGCCTCAAATATCAGGAACTAGAAATACCTTTCGGCAAATACCATCCACAGAACAAAATCAAAATAGAAGAGGAAATGTTATTCAAGACAGAAACTCAACATCTTCCATACCTTTATCTTTGGAGAATGAAGAAAATATGAAAAATTCTACAAAAGAGTTAGCAGACAGACATGAACTATCTTCAACAGAACAAAGTTCAAATGATGGAAATTCACCTTCTACTCAACTACGACGGTCAACTCGATTAAGACGTCCAGTGGTCAGATTGAATTTATAAAAAAAAAAAAAAAAAAAATCATGAACTGTGTTGTAAACCTTGATTTTTAACTTGTTATTTAAACATGGGAGAATTGTTATATATTTACCAGGCATTGATTACTGTTATGCTAGGTTTTTGGATAGTTCATTGAAAAGATCAGCTGTTTGTATTTGATTGTTACTTTTGGATTAAAAACAGTTACATCAGTGTTTAATGTAAGAAGTTATTTCTTTAATATATTTAAAGTATTTAGTTATATATTTGGTAATAATATTTAGTTCATATACAACAAATACCGATTGTTAGAAAAAATCTTCTCCAGAACAACTAGAAGATCTTCAATCATTCATAGTTGTAACCAGGAGGGTTTGGGGGTTATAACCCCCCCCCCCATTGTAAAAAATATTTTGCACTTTGTTTACATTAAAATAAACTCTTAAAGAGTAACTTGTTTTCAACACCTACGTAAATGTCAAGCTACAATAAATTATCAATATATTGCTGACATTATCTTTGATCGAATTAGGCCCAAATAAGTGTTATTATTTTTATTTTTTTGCTTTCTTTTCAATCAGCGACAGAATAACAATAAAGCTAGAGTTTCTCTAGCAATAAAACATTAAAAGAAATAATATATTACATAACACACTTTGTGATTGATGAACTAGACACTTCAGTTTAATGAATCACAATGAGCCATGATTTCGTCACAATATTTTTAATAAAGCAAACAGTGGTGGGCTTGTTTCCTAACCGATCAAATATAAATAGTCGTCTATTCTTCAGCTTGGCAAAACTCTACAAAGGTTTTTTCACAAAAAGGGTAAATTTTATGATGTTTTCAGTAGAATTGTGGATATTCCTTGTGAACTGTGAATATAGCCTTAAATAAACTGTTCACTTACGTATATAAATTATATTTTGATTAATTCGTAAAATAGTAATGAATTCATTTTGTAAAGTGTTTGGTGTAATAATAAACATTCACGATGTGCGAGAAAGAGGGAGTGATGATGGAAATAATTAAACAGTGTTCAAGAGAAATTTACACTCTTGCGTATTTATTTATTCACGTTTCAATCTCTTAATCTGTTAAAAGGGAAACCACAGTAGTGATACATGATTTATTAAGAGACAATCAGTAAAGAAAGGGTTATGACAGCCTACTTTTAGTTTATTTACATCACTCTTACTTACTCTTGCTGTCTGTACACATTACATTAGACTTGAGTCTATTGTGTTTTTTTATAGATTTCTTGTCAGTACTAAGTCAATACATCAGTTTGTTAGGAAAGAATTGTAAGTGTTTATTTACACTCGGAACTTTCTAATATTTTAAGTCTGTACAATGCATTTTGTATGCTAATAATATGCCAATCTATAAAATAACTGTGTAAAACATTAAATAATTTTATCACGCTGCAGAACCGCTAACGCGAATTGAGTGGATTTATAAAATTAAGTTTTAGGGTTTCAACCAACCATTTGGTAAATTGGTCTTCTCACGAAGGTGCTGAACAGTTGCCTGCATGTAAGAAATATATTACTAGAATTTGCATCTCAGCCTTTAGCCTCGGCTCACGCGCTGCTTCAGTCTGCACGCAGCGGAAAATTTTACTTCGCAAGTTTGCATCATGGACATCACCCTCTGGATCAGAAGCTGCAACTGTGGATTTAACAGGGTACTTTTATTGTATTTTACGTTTTGATCAATTTTGAAGAAACCAGGCGTGCTATAAGGTCGTTAAAAAAAATGTGCAGAATAGTCTTCTATATTTATATTTTTAGTTTTTAGATAAAACTAAAAAAAAATGTTATTCTAGTAGGAAAAATTTCCAAAAAAGTTTTCTTTGAGGCAAAAAAAAACCTACTTCCCGTAGTAGATTTTTTGGCCAGTGATCTCATCCAAGCGACTTAGAAAACCAACGTTTATATCAAATTTGGGCCAAATCAGATTTAAAATGCGGCCATTAGAATATGAACATATATATACAAATTTTAACGACACCCCAACCCAAAACCCGACTTGACCAAACTAACAATACAATTTAGAATTGTGTCCAGTTTGTTTCAATATATTTTTACTAGTTACTTAATTTGGAATTATTTACACTTCAGTTCCAGAACTATTATTTATTTTTGTGGGTGTAATTTTCTTTGCTCTTGGATATTTTAAATGCAACAGGATACAATTTACTGAAAACTTGAGTTTTATCTTCATTATTGTTGACTAATTAAACTTTAAACGTCTAGCTTTCTTGTTGGCAAACTCAGAAATTACATCTCCAAAATGTAAACTTGATGTTAAAACTTTTTCAATGGCTAAAACTGCAAGAAAGTTCAGTCGCTTTTGTTTGGTGGTGGAACGTAAGTAGTAACTTTCATGGGCCAATAAAAACGTTCTGCATTGTACTGTACATTGTATTTCATGTATTGTAAACACTTTTAGGAAGTCATTGATTAAAGTATCTGTAGAAAACTGTAACTGTACTGAGATACACTGTTAAATTAAGACATTTCACTCTGACTATTGAAATTGTTTTAATGCATTGACTAACACCTTAAAATGAACTAAGTATGTACGTTTATAATTACAGTAGAACCCCTCTTAACTGGCCTCGGATCAACCGGCCTATCCCATGGAACAACAGTTTCTTCATTCTTACAGATTATATTACTATAACTGGCCGAAGTGTTAAACATTGATTGTTTGACGGACATTTTTTGGAAAATAAAACGGGATGATGCAAAATTATGTGTGCAATGTGTTAGTGTTGTGGCAGGCAAAACAGGGGAAGGGGAGCTTGAGTTTTAATCACCTCATGCTTCTGCGACAACTGTATTTTTTCTTAGAATCGATTTGACAAGCGGCATCCTTTGTTTTTTTTTCTTCGTCTGTTGCTTTGTCGGAACCTTTACTGAATTTCGTAGGAGTAAAATATGTAATATTTGTAACATATTGAGCAGCAAAAAGATTACTCGGCCCTAGACGTGATGAACGTAAAAAAATCGAGAGACTTCGCTTAAAAAATCTTTGAAAGTTAAAGAACAGAAAAAAATAACTGATGTTTTTAAACAATGATATAGTACATGTATATTATGTAAATTCAGTTTTTCAAAGTTTAAAATGTTTAATTTGTTAGTGCTTGTTCATGTATGTATGTTCATACTGTAACTTATGGTTACAAAAAATAAAAAAAAAATATAAATGAATGTTGTGTTAAAAAAAAATGGGGTTCGGTAAAAAGTTCAAAAATTAAAAAAAATATGTCTTAAATCAAAAATAAAAAACGCTATATGTGGATTATCTAATAACTACTAATATCTCTTCATCGCCTCCTTTACTTATTCACTTTAAAAAGAAAAATCGTCGCTTATATAATACTCAAAATCACCTATGTACCTCCTAGGCCCATTGCCTCACTTCTAAAATAGATCATCGCCCACCTTAACTCTCCATAACATCTTTCTCCAAGTCTCAACGTAGAACAATATTATTTTCCTCACCTTGCTTCAACTCACCTTACTATAATTCACCTTATTATGATTCACCTTATTATGATTCACCTTACCTAACTCCCATAATCTTAATAATAAAAAAAAATAATAATCATAATATTTTCGATAATCCACATATAACCTCACTTATGCTTAGTCTGCATATATTTACTTGTAATTACTAATCACTCAAAAAATATTTACTAATTAGTTTAATTTTCTTAGGGGTGGGAACCTGGCTATAAAAGTAATGGCTAAACGGACATTCGTGGCTATATAAAGAAATTCAAGGCATTGCGGCAAGACAACAACTATTTACTCAAACATGATCATAAAATGGATATTTACAGCAATTAAGAAACATAAACATAGTGATACATATGTACAAACAAGTCAAGAAATTATTTACAATTATACAAAGTTTCCTGAACCATATCTTAAGTAATGACGCAATAGAAGTTAAATGAAGTTAGCTTTTTTATAAATTGAAAAATTTTAATACCTGCAGACTAAAATATGTCCAATGGCCATTTCTACTTACAGTTTCACTTGTTTTATTCGTCGCACTGTTCTTTACCTAGGATTTTTGTCGTAAATTCAATTCACTTCTCCAGCTTACCCCACGCTAGTCCCGCCAAAGCACATCGAAAAATTATCAGTCGAGAAACACTCAATTTCCTTGATCAATTTGATTTTCCATAATCACTCCAACTATACAGTATATCTACTTCACATTGAGACCAAACTTGTCACCATTTAACAAAGAAAATTACATTTTTCTTGCAATTACACACGCCGGCTTCATGCAGCATAAATGAACTATATCGCCATCTTGAAAAAAGTCCCTGCCACAAGTACGTTCCAATTCGTCCCAGTGAAAACCAGTACGTTCCATTACGTTCCGTATCTTTTGACATCTGTGTTCTTTCACATACACAGATTATTCCTCTCTCTCTCTTCCAATTGCTTCCATGATCACTGTACATACTATCATATTAAGTTCTCGATTCATATTAAATTGTGCTATGTACTGTTATTATATTCTTTTTTATTTATTTATTTATCGAACTGTTTATAATCTTAAATACCGCTTCACATTGTTCGCTTATAACGCACTACTTTTTGAAACAAAGTTTCTGTACAATTTTCACTTTTTACACACGCTCATATATTAATATGTTTTTTAAGTCTGCTTTTACATTACCTACTTTTACAGTCTGCTTTTATGTTTTATTATTTGTTAATAAAAAAAAATGATTCTACTGTAATTACTTTGCGTCATTAAGAAATGTAATTATATGAAAATTAAAATGATTAATATTATTTAGTATTGCGTCATTATTCATTTAGACCAAATCTCTGTTCCTTTAGTCACTATAGGAAACAGCTGACTCATTTCTTACTTTATTATTTTCTCTGTGACATGGACGTAAGTGTTACAATACAATAAAATGAGTTGCAATAAAGTCTTATTTGTTTGTTTATTTATGAAATATGTAGGTTATTTTTGAACAAAAATCTATTTATCATGGAAACCTCGGATTAACCGGCCAGGGTTTCTGTCCCGACCTGACCGGTTTAGAGGGGTTCTACTGTATTGTAAAAAACACAAGTTGTTGAGCAAACAATCAAAAACAAATCCAAAAAAGCGGTACTTTAAACGAGATAAATTTTTTAAAAACATATGTTAAACAATTACCAAATTAAATTATTTCTTTATTTTTATGCAGAATTAAACCTAAATTTTTATTAGGATATTAGGGTATTTTAAATAGGATAATATTTAAAAACATATTTTAAAGCGTTATCAAAAATTACAAATTAACAAAACTATTTGTAAAAATAATTTTAAATAATCTACATAACAATAATAGTTAACTAACAAAGTCACTCAACGCAATAATAGTAGGCTAAACTGGACGACGAGCCTAAACTCAGTTAAAACGCTTTAAATAATCGACAATTACTAAGTAAGTACTAACGTTAGGTGAAAATGGCTTTCAGATATGTAACAATAAACTCTTTGCAACATATCTCAGCAGATAATTTTTTCTCTGACTAAATAACAACATTTTCCCTCGCATGTCCAAAATTTAACGTCTGTTCGTTTTCGAATTAAATTTACGTTTCAGAAAAACATTTTTCTCACTATTCTGTCGCCTTAAGTAAGGTTAAGTACTTCTAACTGCAAAGTTTCATAATTTTTCAACGATGATTAGAGGTATAAATGACGTGATATGTTAAGCAGTGTCTATTGCATGCGCGAGTCAAGAGCAACAGTCTTTCCGAGTCTTGGCCACTAACGGCGGCTTCTACCGGCCTCGCTGCCTCTGGTGCATTCAGTATAGGGAAAGCCGCCGCTCCATATAACTCTGTCCTCTCTGATGCGACTCCCCCCTCCCACATCACTTGCACGCACACGCACTGCTGCCAGACCTCGATACGGCCTAAGAGCGATACATCACATCAAAAACTGATAAATCTGTACTTGAATGAGCAGTCCTACTAAGAGAATATGACAGTTTTTGTTTAAAATACCAAAACGCTAATGCAGTGAAACTAAAACATATTGGATAATAAAATAACCGGATGGAACGAATAATCAAAACTTTTTTTGCATATTTCCAAACTAAAAAAACTCTCTCCAAAAATTTGCCATCCTGGGCCAGGGCTATAGAATACAAGGGCTAGACCAGTCCGCCAAGGAAAGCGTTCCCGTGCTGCCTCTGTGATGACGTCACGGTGGTAACTCCTGCTCCATTCCCACCGCTTCTCATAAGTATTCTTTGCTACAATAATTTCAATTTCTTAGCAAACCTGTAACATTTTGATGAGGCGCTCTTCTTTAATTTTAGTATTGACACTACACAACGCAATAAGTAGACTGTAAGCAATTAGTCTAAAGATATAAGAAGAAGACAGGGTTACAATAAAACTAATTTGTAGGTAATAAACCATTGTAGTGTACTAATGTTAGCACACTTTTAATTTGATTCTCTGAAACATTTCTGAAAACTAAATACGAAATTGAACAAAATGTGTCACATTATTGAAAATAATTGTATTTATTACAATACAACTAACTTGTAATACTTAACTTGAATGTCATACTGCAGTTTAATAAAACATGTGTAATACTTATAAAATAAAACACATAAAAGTTATAAATACTTATACATAATGAGTAGCTTTTATATGCAGATATGCACATGACATAATAATTACTGCTGAAATAAAATATTTAAAAAATATAATAAAACTGCATTATAGAAATTTTCCTTCCCTAGGCCTTAGGGAATACTTAATTTAATAGTTGAATTTAAACAATTGAACTATTTAAATTTAAATTGACACTGTGCAATTTAATTTAGTCTAGAAGAAGTTCAACTTAAAATTATGTTTTATTTTTGTCATCAATAATTTTATTACTCTAGGTTTAAATTTGATTATGATTATTTGTATATTACATATTTATTTATATCTAATTATTCAGACAATTTTAAGTGCATTTTGCTAGTAAAGCTTTTTTTTTTAAACATTTTAACTTAAAGCTGCAGAAGAAATTACTTGAGGATGTTGGTAACTTTTCAACATAAAGTAATCTTGCTTGCAACTCTTACATTAAATAAATAATATTTTTTAATGTTTATTTTAATTTGAAGCTGATTACTTAAAATTTGTTGTTTTTAAATTTTGAGTTATCAATAATTACCGGTGCTCTAAATTTAAATTTTATTATTATTTATATATTATATATTTATTTATTTATATCTCATCATTCTGAAAATGTTTGATCTAATGTACTTTGTTGGTAAAAGTGTTTCTTAGAATATTCAAGTAACACTGCAGACAATATTACTTGATAATCTTGGTAATATTTCATAAAGTAAATTAAATAAATAAATAAATATATTGCTAAACATATAATTTAAGTGATTGTGTATATTGTATAATTTTTTTAAGAAATTTGTGAAATGCCTCTTCGAGAAAATTAGCTTTAAATATGCGTAAAAAGGCGAAAATCTCGCGGAATTATATATCTTCTTTAAAAACTTGTACTGAACAAAATAATTACTCAATATTCACCAAACTTGGTAAACATATAATTTAGGTGATTGTGTGTATTGCATAATTTTTTAAAGAATTATCGTCTGCAACGTTATATCAAATAACACGTGAGAGCTAAGGCGAACCGTGCTTATGCGGCGTGTCAAGGTACCAGAGTGACGTCACATAGGAGGGGGGCGAGAGGAAGTTTGGGACAGTCGGCGAGTGTCAACATCAAATGAGTGGTCCAGCCCTTGTATTCTATAGCCCTGATCCTGGGCACGTGCCCACATTGCCCATGCGGTAAATCCGGGCGTGCTCATGACCTTAGGTTTCACCGTAAGAGTCACTGCAATAGTTCATCTCTTCTATGGAAATTCCCTAATGCAGGGGTAGTAATGTTTACAGTTTGTAACATACCACTTGTTCAGTTAATGAACAAACAAATCACTTTAGACACTTCCCTTGGTTTCAACTGAAGCCCCACTTTTACTATATTGCACCTAAAGAAACAAATTGTCTGTGGTGGCTCGAAGCTAAAACTAGAGGGGATGCAGCACCATAAATGTTTTAGCCTTTGTTTTAAAATTGTGCAAAAGGAAAAAACATGAATGAAAAGAGAATTTATTTAGAAACTTGATGAAATCCTGAAAGAACATTATCAAACTATTTTACTTACTTTAACCTAACTTGTTTCTGTTCAAGCTTGATCTATTTATTGAAGTGTAAACTTCTATAGGCGCACCACGTCCAAAAAATTTGTATACATGTGTATCTAGCAGAGTATATAGATTTCTTGTTGTTGGGGGTGAATCTAATTTTACCGTCACACGTTTCACCATGCATTTTTTTAAAGCTCTATTATGTGAAAACCTATTCCATGTGTTTGAAAAAAGTTTTGGTCTTGCCGAGATTCGAACCAGCACAGTCCATCACCAAAGACTAGTGCCTTAGCCGATTAGGCCACAATCGCATTGCTAATTTAGTATATTATTTGAGTTGGTTATATAAGTATAACAGATTGTCCTACTTCATAAGCTTAATCTGTTAATGTTAATACAATGTATAGTTTAATTAGTAATACCTCTGAAATGGACATTGCGCTTTTTCGTTTCGTAAGTTGTGTTGGTTAAAAAGTTTACACTTGCCCATGTGGTCTTAAGCACACAATTACATTTCTTTTTTAAATGAAATCCATTCTTCTTGTTTGAATTTTTTGAAGAAATTGACGTTTAGTCAAAAAAACTACCTTTCACCAGCACGCCAGGGTCAGTACAGCAAGATTGACAGTGCTCTCTCTCTCGCGTACAGCTTGATATATGCACATGCGCAGAACACCAATCACCACGCCATGCAAAGAAGCGCACAGTTAAATGCAAAGATTGTTGTATCTTTTTTTTTTTTGTATTTCGTTATCATAAACTCGGTGATGGCTACTGACATTAAGTATAAGGATTATAATATATTGTACAAGTATAAAGAAAGAATGAAATAAAGGACTGATTATATTAAATGTTTTTGATAATATTTTCAAGTGGAAATATGGAGTGCTGCAGTTCCACAGCAGAAACACAAAGGATAATATTTTACTTTAAACCCCACTGTCCCAAACAGGATACTTTGGGGAGAGAGATTAAGTACCCACAGGTAGACTATTACATAATTCTTTTAAAAGTAAACATTTTGAAAATTAAAGTTTTGACTTACTAAGTCTCGTTTTAAAATGCCGATCGTAAACGTACAAATTTGTTATTTTTAATTACTACCACAGAACAGTTTTACTTTCAGAACTCAAAAATTGCTAATAATATAACTCTTCAAATAAGGTCCAACTTGGGAACATTTGAAAAAAAAGGAGAATTTCGGAGAAATGAAACAGCCTGAATCTTAATATTTCAAATATCAATGTAGGTCAAGTGGGCTACAGAATTGGGCGTCTCTTAAAGTTGAACATTTCTTGTATTCAAACTTTGGTCATATCTCCAACCGTTTCAAATAGGCCGACAAAAACTGATTTGTACGTACACTTTTGTTTAATAAATGGAAAGCATGGAGAAAATAAATAAATTTACATCATATTCTTATAAATAAATTATCAATAAGTAATCGTTATGATTACAATGGTGTATTGAAACACAGACAATACCTACGTTACGTAAAGATATGGGACATAAATTTAGAATATATGTTAGATCTTATCAACAAACATTAAAATCAATCTAGTAAAAGCTAATTTAAAAGTAAATATGAAAGTAAATCAATATTTCTTTCATGTCCAACGATGCTTTATATCTACATAAAGATTAAAACATTGATAATACAACTTTGAAGAATGGTTTTATCTGTGTGGGTGTAGCACGTTAAACTCTCTACCAGTGAAACTGTTTTTAATCGATATATGAATTACATGAAATTGTCCTCTGTTAGGTAGAAATGACTCTCTGAAAACGTGTTCTTGAACTTTGGTAAATAACCTGAATTCACAATAACTTTGCCTCCTTCATATATATTACCTTTAATGTGGGAGCGGAATAAACCTTTGAGGCTGACATGCAAAGGATTGTCCACATAAGCAGGATAAGTTTAATAAACAATGCCTTTGAAAACTTGTACATCGGATGTGTTTCAATCTCCAGCAGGCCTAGATTAGATTAGATTGTCTTGATGTGGACTCCTCCTTGAATGTAAACCCTTGGTTTATTGTGCCCTCTATTAGCTTGTTAGAAGCCTGTACCCACTGTAAGATCCATTGTACCTGGATTTTCTCCAACCACCAAGTACGTGTGTTTTTCGTCCCTTGGTTGGTGGATTCCGAAGGGCTCTCTCCATCTGTGCTTCAGTATCCTACAATCAAATATGATGTGTCTTGCCGATTTGGTTTAACTTGCTGTCGGTTTAACTTGATCAGGGGCTTGGTGTAAGCTTAGTGTTTAGTCCCATGAACAATCATTTACTTTGTGTGTGCCAGGATATTCTAACCATCTCTGGCGTTACTCTTAAATTGCCCAAGGTGTTTATTGCGCTCTTTGCCATGCTACGGCTAATGCAGCACATTGCTCCCGGCCCCATAAAGGGTATGGATGCTAATTTCTTTGCAAGAGAAATTCTTGCCATCTCATTTCCTTGAAGGCCACAGAGTCAATGCCCATCTCAATTCCACCATGTTTATTGTGGAGAGTTTGGATAGTGGTGAGAGGCATTCCTTCATTAGTTTGGATGTCATTTGTACTGAGCCCGGTGATTGACTGACAGAGAGGATTAGGATATGTATATTTCTGTATCCTTTCAACAAATCTAAGTGGGCACAGGCAGTGATTGCCAAGATTTCTGCTTGGAAGGCTGTATAGCGTGTCCCAAAACTAACACTAAATATTTGTCCTTGTCCTGCATATCCAGAGTTTCTGACCATCAAACCATCTTTGTACCAGACTATAGTTTCTCTGGCAGATCCTAGTTTGTTGTTTCATTCCCAGTTTTCTCGGATTATCTGAAGGGTCAATAGAAGACATATTCGGTGTGCATTGCGTCAGACACTATGTCTAACACCATAGGCGTAACCAGGATGGCCGTATGGGGGGGGTTACAACAACCGGAGGGGGGGGTAATTTTTTTACCCTAGAACCGGCAGATCGCACGTTTCGTACGATCATTCCCGGCTACGGCAACACATTTGTAACGCATTTGTATCGAATATTTAACCCACTAAAAATCTTCCAATCTCAAAAAGACAAACACCATTGGAAAGGTAATATTTCAAACTTTAATTTTTGTATTTGCAATTTCTTTCTAAAACGAATATTTACATACGTAATCATCGTTTTAGTTTTGATTTTTAAAGCAAATGTCACACAAATGAAATACGCCGAAATGACCGTTAATTTCCAGTTTCTATGTCCCTCCCTATAGTTCGCCCAGTATTTTTCTGAGTTACGTCTATATACTAATGGATGCATCACACTTTTCCCTATCTAAAACTACCATCCAATCAAAAATCGGACAAATAGTTCTAAAGTTGTGGGGCGTTTTATAGACCCTTGCAATTGGTCAGTTTTCCAACCAATAAACAGCCTTACTATAATTACACGTGATATCTGTGTGATGGAAGTCTATTTTTAGACATATTTTGATATGTATGTGTAGAGAATGCTTCAAGCTAACATTTCCTGTGAACCAAATAAGTTTTGCTCGAAAGGTTTGTTGTCTTATGAGCTTGGGAATGAAAGCGTTTTGACGTTCTCAAACCAAGGCTGTAATTTCCAATTAACGGTTATTCCCCATGCAGCTTCATATCCGACCGTCGTATACCAAGCATGAGTGGGATGTTTCTATATTTCTCCTCACTTTTTTTATTCAAATAATTTTAAGTCAAACACTTTTATGAAAAGATAATTTACGAGTATACAGTTCAATTCTTTGATTTATTCTCTACACTTTGTTATAATAATATTTCATTTTTGGGCGAAGTATATATTCCTAAATTACGTTTCAAACTTGGCATAGTTTTGATAGCAGTCTTGTAGTAGGAACATAAAAACTGGTGTTTTCAAAATAAGAAATTTGAAATTGATAAATATCTGTATAGTTCTATTTAGAACTAAATTACACAACTTTTTTACATTTATGGACAAAATTTAAAAAAATGTTTACTACTTTTATGTAGACCTAAAATTGAACCTTTACCTTTTGTAACTAAACATTGTTTGTTTCTTGAGCTAAAAACTTTGTAAATTTTACATCTATCATTTTTTTACTAGCATACATAAATTCTTTGAACCTTTCTCTACAAAAAATCTATGAAACACTTTATTATTATGGTTCATTTACTATTTTTGGCAAATTTTTGAAAAAATGCTTGCAAACGCCAATAATCCATTTTTGTTAACATTGCTGGTTCTATTGTTAAATTAAGATGCAAAATAACACGTTTTAGGCTTCCCAAAACTACTTTAAAACGATATAGGTATGTATAATTTTCCACTTCTAATTGTGATTCAGGCCTACTTTAGAACAATTTAGAATAGCAACCATGATTCATCCCCCGCCAAATATTTCCGTGCGCTGCCTCTAACCTCATAGGCTTGGAAAACATGACCATTTTTTTGCCGACTGCGGATTAGTTACCGTCCCCGCTCATAAAAAGCATCATTGGGATTCATTAAACTGATGTGTCTAGTTCATTAATCACGAAGTGTGTTATGTAATATATTATTTCTTTTAATGTTTTATTGATATGAACAGAGAGCAACTCTCGCTTTATTGTTATTCCATCGTCGATTGAAAAGGAAGCAAAAAAATATACTTATTTTCGTTCGTCCAATCAATAAATAAAAGAAGAGAAGATTTTGGAGCATTCTACACTGTGTTTCCTGATTTGAGGACTAGAAGAAACATTTTTCAATTATTTAAGAATGTCGGTTTTGTCATTTGACGAACTGCACATGCGGCTGAATGATAGTATTCTACGAAAAAAATACTAAAATAAGGAAAATTGGCGTGTATTTGGTCACATTCGCCACGGTTTCGGCGGAGACGATGGAAAATCCATCGATTAAAATGGCAGCGAGCGGCTGCAGAGCTACCGTCAGCGGCAAATAAACAGATCGTTTATTTTTCCGGTGAATGTGTACGCTCTAATACTCTCCTTCGCGCCACTGTTGATATGACGGCGACGGCAAATAATCTGTGGCGGAAAACGCCGTGTGCTGCCTTTAGAACACTATAGGCCTACTTTGATACAATACACTGTATCTATATAAAATAAAGTGTCAGTGCCCAATTCAACCAAAGATAATGTCAGCAATATATTGATAATTTATTGTAGCTTAACATTTGCATAGGTGTTGAAAACAAGTTAGGTATTTTAATATAAACAAAGCCCGAAATATTTTTTCAATGGGGGGGGTTATAACCCCCAAAACCCCCCCTGGTTACGCCTATGTCTAACACCGAGATTGAAGTACGGTGTTTACTATGTCCGAACGTCCTGCAGCAGGGCCTATGTTATAAGGGTTACATGCAACATGGCTTTGGAGCCCACGGTTTTGCAATTAACAAATAATCATAAACAAAAGATTTTTTAAGGATAAACTCTGTCCACAACATATTTGTGATTATATTATTTAAAGTAATTAATAAACCTACTAACCTGACTAGTTTAAAGTTAATTCACAGTGTTGGAGATGAATTTGTCTTCTTGAACTTTTCCAGAAACTTCCTCAACATAACTCTTTGAGAGGAAACTGAGGAACCAAAATCAAGAGATATTACGGAAACGAAATATTGACATGGATCAGTATATACTAAACATGAATAAAAACAATGTATCAACTGATTTCCTTTATTCATTTCAAAATGTCATGAATTTAAAATTAACATTATTAGTTTTTGAGATATTCGATCTGAAAAAGCTGCTATTTGAAAAAAACATTGGGTGTGCTTAAGACCACATGTTGGAAGTGATAATTTCTATAACCGATTTACATTTTTATCAGTATTAATATTAGAGGAGAATAAAAATCAACAAAACAAGTCAATATACTGTCAAAAAATATTATATCATATTTTAAAAATTCATAAGTATAATATTATAATTTAATAATTATAATATTATAATATAGTAATAATATTATAATTATAATAAGTATGTCAAAAATAGTAATCATTATAATGTAAGCAGTATTCATTTAGTGACTAATGATTTTGAGTGAGGTATTAGTATATGCACTCTACATAGAATTCTAAGAATAATTCAATATGTAAGGGATAATTATTGTCCTATCTGACAGGACAATGCTTCGCTATTGCAATAATATGGATAACTACAGCACAAATGTTACATCTTAAAGTATTTTAGCTGATTCTGTGTGTATTTTGAGGCAGTGTTTTTTTTTTTTTTTACCGCTTGCCTATGTGCTTTTACACGATTTGTATTAGAAAAACACTTTCGTCTTTTTTTCTCTCGTTTTTTGGTATTTGTTCTGGATGTGGCCGAACTGCATTAGATGATGATGTACACTGTTCTGATACGGTTGGAAGAAGAAACTACTCTGTGAGGAATAGATACTCCATTAACATGTATGACCTCCATTGTTGTAATATGAAACTAAATTTTATATTTAAGTGAGTAATAATAAGTTACAGTAAAATAAAACAATATAAAATATTACTTTGTCAAAATGTAAAATTTTTTCTAAACTTACTTCAATTAGACAAAAATTAATCTTCTTTACAAAACTTAAAACGCACAAATATAATACTTATAACAATAATTATTATAATTATCCCTTACATATTGAATTATTTTTAGAATTCTATGTAGTGTGCATACACACTAATACCTCACTCAAAATCATTAGTCACTAAATAAATAATGCTTACATTATAATGGTCACTATTTTTCGCATAATTATTATAATTTTAATATTATAATAACATATTATTATATACTATGTATCGTCTATTCCCTCTTCACATGCTTACTTGTCTATGTATACTATGTATCAAATATTTCCTCTTTACGCTCTGAATGAGTCTACGCAAAAAGTTTGCGTGACGCGAGATTTCAGAAACATAGTCCAGCGAAAATGCAAAACGTGCCAATAGAAATTATCACTTCAAAAAATAAATAAAAATTAATAAAGAAATCAGTTTATAAATTTTTTAAAAATTGGATCTTTATAACACTTGGTTCAAAACACATAATGGCGGTGAAATAGGAAACTAAATATTTTAGGGGATAGTGTTATTAGAATGTTTTCATTTATTTTATCCATTGCAAACATCCTAGAAGTTTTACTGTTTCTACCTGAACTAGCCTGTATACTGGGTGTCCATCGAAGAGGTCGCTATTTTTTAATTAGTATGCGGGACATATGGAACACTCAAAAAAATTGACACTACTTACATTTATGTTAAATGTAAAAAATGTACCCTCAAGTTTAATTTTTGTATGGACAATCAAAAAAAATGGTGGAATAACAAAAAGAACATGAATCTTCTGGATAAAAAAACTTCCTCCCACATACAATGTGCATTTCGACTATTTAATCTCGATCAGCTGTTCAATCAGTGGCGTTCAATCAGTTTATGAGTGATATCTAACTTTGAAAGAACATAATTTTCCATTAAAGAAAAAGTGGAATGTTGCAAAATTAGTTTTAAAAATTTCAATGTGAAAGAATAAAATTAGTTTTCAAAGAACTTACCAAAGAGAGTATCCTCCATCAAGAAAATCCATTCACAAGCGGAAAACTATACTATTAGAAACTGGATAAATTTTTTTTAAATGCTATAGATTTTCTAACACATAAAATAATAGCTTGCATGTGTTATCTTACTGAAATCATCAAACAGGCCTAATTTACTTAAACAGTTGCTTCAACTGCTTGTGGAATACCAAAATCATCAGTTTAAACATTTTTATAAATACATTTAGTTCACCGGCTGTTGGAAGATGACCTACACAGAAAAGATGGTATGACAATCAGACAATGACTGAAGTCAGATACGCATCAATATTAACTGATCACATAGTTCATTATTTTACTCAGCCGGAGATGAAGAATGTTTTTTCCAGAAGGTTGGACCTCCTTTTTATTTGCTAATGTCACCAATGGGATTTTAGATCAAGATCTTCCTAAGATTGGATAGGTTGTGGCAGCAACTTTATGGAAAACTTTTATTCTCACCCTTTAGTAACCAGTAATAAATTAATGAGGCTGGTGGAAGGGGAACACTGTTGACACCTCGGCAATTTTTCAAAACCGATAATGACTTCTTTTTGTTTTGTTGCTATCAGTGCATAGCTATTAACAGAAATCAATTATATCAAAATTTGGGTCATTATTAATGTGTAATAGTTATTTCCTTTACTTTTATTTGTTAAGTTTTACACATTTTCCTGGTATTTGCAAATCAATAGTTATAATGGTTACACAAATTAAATCTTTTTGAAGAATCGTACCATTATTTTGTTTTGATTGGCCCTAAGAAATGAAACTTGAGGGTGCTTTTTTTAAATATGTACATGACATAACTGCAAGGTGTCAAATTTGTAGTGTTTTATAAGGGCATATTAATTCAAAAATATATCTAAGTTCGGCACAAAGTACATCAGACAATGTGTGATGTGAATAAAATGAAGAACTTCTTCCCAGTAGTTGGCTGTTGAAGTACTACAATCCCTCGCTATTCGCGGGGGATAGGTTCCGAAAAATTGCTGCGAATAGCAAAAACCAAATCTTTATGAGAAAAGGGATGTTATGTTTGTGACATATTTTTTTCATGTGAAATTTTTTAAACATTATGTGGTAATACCTATAGTTAATTTACATAAGATAATACATTTTATGTACTTTATTTTTGTAGAAAGTATCCTGTTTAGCCCCCAGAATTATAATTTCAGTTTCATAACACTAAATACATAGCCTAATCATTGACAAAGTTCAGTAAAATCTAAGAACTGTACAGTCCACTTTGGAAATATTTTTCACTGTGAAATCTATAACACTACAATTACTAAAATAAAACTAAACAACTTGTAATCTTTGATTGTTTTTTATTTAGTTCTAGCTCTTTTCGCACTTCGTTGTATGGCGGTAATGCTATGTCAAGTTCTCGACTGAATTTCGTTGACAGTTCGGTTCGAGAAAAGGATCGACTTCGAACACTTTCGTAGCTAATTCTTTCGCTAATTGAAAAATTTCAGTCACTTCTTTTAAATTAATTTGACTTGCTGTACACTAAATTGATGTCACTAACTAAATCACTGTACAGTACAGAATGCCATTGACCTTCATTTGCACAAGTCCACTTGTATTCATGCAGAGGTGCGTTGTAGGGAAATCGTGGTATAAACAAGTGTTTCGCCGGCGTGGTATTCAAAATATCTTACTCGTATGAAGTAAGAACTGAGCGCATCCAAGTCAAGTTGTTACTGGAACTTGTTCATACGAGGCCGTGTACTAACTTGTCTGATTCACTATGATCTTCCAAAGACCGCCACCTACCACTCTGCTCTCCCACTATCAGTGTCTTATTTAGTTTACTTGCATAACATCCATAACATTCAGGCCCTGATTTACAAACAGCCCAACTGTCCATTTGCCCAGAGCGCCAGTTTTTGAGAGGCAGGAGAATTTAAATGCACAAAAATAGAAGGATAATAAATTTAAAGGATATGAAAAATAAGTTTTTTATCGCAGCCTAGTAACAAAGAAGCATCACCTTTAAATTTTGTTAGCTATTTTGATTTCAACGTGGATTTCACTTAAAATAAGTCCAACATGAAGGCGTTATGTCAAGTTAAAAGTAAAACAGTAACCAGAGTTATTCTATATGGTGCATTTTATTTTAAAATATTTTCTGAATGACTCTGGCTAAGATTGTCATTACTCATAGCTAGTCATTAAAACTCTGGCTAGGTTACGCTGTGACTTACAGCGGAGAAATTCCTTCACCAACTCTAGTCTACTACACTCGATTCCCAGTTCACCGTGCAGTACAGGTTTTACGGGAGAATAGACATGCTATTACCATTACAAAAAAATTCTCGTTTATTGTCAAGCGGGTTGCGTCAACTGACCAAGCATTGCATGGGAGTTGATGTTTTTTAGTTGGCTAGTATAGCTGAGACTGTCGTATGGATAACATGGCTTATGGGCGCTCTGTACACAGGTGAACGTGGAATCCAGAGTAGACTCCGACCTATGACTCGCGCGTTTAGGGTCATGTTCAGGACCATTTTTAACCAACTTCTCACCAAAATCTGAAATACGTTTAGAAACTCATAATGTCTACTTTCAAAATCCGTTTGACAAATTTAAATCGGCCGTAACAATTCATTTATATGTATTTTATTTAAAATAACGCTCCACATTTTTTAAACTCAGTTATTACGTAAAATAAATATAACCATCAGAGCCCAACCTGAGCGTGGTTAACCTACATGCCAATAACTGTCATTTTACACAATTCAAAAGCTTTAACTTTTAAAATAAACATTTTTGAAAAATGAAATTTTCCGTGTTTTTTTGTTATTTTTCTCAGTCAAAAATGAATCGATTAAGACTTACAATTCCTCATGTTGAAGGTTTTTAAATTTACTAAAACTTTTCCATTGAAAGTACAGCTTTTCATCCAATGATTTACAAAATACAGTAGACTCTCCGGACCGCTAATCGGGAATATATTTTTTTTAAATAAAAAGTCGGTAAAACCCATGCAATTACTCCGCTTAGCATAAATGACACGTATTTTGTACCTTCGGGCGCTCCATGTTTCAATGAAATTTACATCGTTTATGATTTACAAGGCAGTGGAAGTTTCCGCATGGATGTGTTAGTTACGTTAGTTGTACGTTCCTTTTTTAGTTTGCAGTAATAAATCTCGAGGATGAAATTTTCATTCCTTATGTTTTATAAATAAATTTCCAACTTGTAGTGTTGTTTTTACGTACTGTGTTTCTTATGTTTATTTAAAGTGTTTGGTGAAGTAATGTAGATTCTTTTTTATTAAAACCGTTCAATACTGTTCACAAACTTAATTTTGGGAATGTGGAATACTACCCCCCGGTAAACTATCTCCCAGGTGAAACGTGACGTCATGAAATCTGCCAACTAACCAATATTTGAGCCGTGTCCGCGACTGGAATACTACCCTCCCTAGCAAAAGCGGGTCACCGGAATACTACCCCCCGGAAAACTACCCCCCCAAGCAGGTTCCTACGTACTTTTGACGTCAGGTTAGGTTAGGTTAGGTTAGTTGCCAACTAACGGCTCCCATATTGGTTAGTTGGCAGATTTCGTGACATCACGTTTCACCTGGGGGGGTAGTATTCCGCTTCTAAGAATTATTCGTTGGATTGAAGATTACAAAACGCATTGAAACTTGAGTGTGCATGACTGGAAAACTGCCCCCCCGTATGTCAAAATGACGTAGGAACCTGCTTGGGGGGTAGTATTCCGGCGACCCTTAATTTTTCCATTTCTTTGTTTTACTTTATTGCAGTCCAGTACTGTATTATGTACATTACAGTACCATAAGTTGATGTGCCAGAGTGTTAAAGTATTGTTGGGTATCGGCACGAGGCGGCGGCGATAGTATATGCGGCTTTCCGTCGCTCTTATCGGCCGCACAAATGACTTATGCCCGACTCCGGGAAATCCGGATTTTTCGGAATCCGGATCGGCCATCTGCCCCATTAGTCCGGATTTTTGAAAGTCTTCTGTATAAACGAAAAAAACAAACAAAAATTTTCACGGTTTTGGTTGTTTAAAAAATTTCACAATAAAAAATCATTGTTTCCGAAGGTGGTATTTTCATCTACAAACTATTCCTCAAGTTATAACGCACAAATTGGTTTGTGCAGTTAGCATACAAAAATCTTTATTGACTTGTCTAATATGTGTTTGGACTTATTTTAAATGAATTCAAAACAGTAAACAATATTATAAAGTAATACTTATTACTACATGTTCACTTATCAGAGTGGAGTGCATTTCACATCTAATTAGCGCGGGCAACCGGCCTGGTGTCAAGCCATTGTTGAGTGTTGGGGACTCGAGAGTCAAGGAGTGTGTTATCCTTTAGCTGCACGGAGTGTAACTACAAAAATCACAAGTTTGATTCAAATCAACAGTCTAATGTTACGTGCTGTTTTTGCCGTTAAACATTTTTTTTCTCTACATATTTTTAAAAACAATTTGTATACTTTATTTTATATTTTAGTTTCATACTTTATATTACCTGTAAGTTATACATTTTGATTAGTACCTACAAAACTTATTCTATTTTTAAATGAGTTTACAATAACAAAAATAAATAACGTCTATGTCATTGTTTTTTAAAACCTTTGCATAAAACAAACTAGTTTGTTTGATTTTATTGTTTTTATTTTTTGTAAAAAATTATATTTTTTACCATTGAGTACTGCCATGGACAAAGTCAAGCGGAAATGTTAGTATTGCACTATTGCAGTGCGCTTACAAATATTAAGCATAAAACCAAATACTAAAAACAGATTTAAAACTTGTTTAACAATGTAAAGTAAACTAGGCCTATAACTCATGTTTTATTAGCAAAAGTTTTAACAGCTGTAACAAGCTGCAACAACCAATTATTAATTAAGAAAAAAGACAAATCGCCTGGGTCTTCAAAAACCTTTGATATTTAGTTCCATGGTGTGGTGTTTTAAAACTGATAGGCTAATAAAAAAGCTTGCATTTATAAAATTTTATGTTTGAGAGAATTGAAAAAGGAGGAGGTGTTACTAAAGGTTCTCTGCCCAGAGCACTATCTACCTAAAATCAGCACCTGTCTATATAAAAAATATCATCAAATGAAGAATAAATTAAATTCAAAAAGAAGTTTGAGAGAGGGTTGTTTATAAAAAGTATAACATTTTACTATTGTTTTGTAAAACTAATAGCAACAGCCCAACTGTCAAATAATATAAAGACAACTGTTATGAAGAAAACTGATTCAAATTCTTCAGGTAATAAATCTATTAAATTTAAAACGCACGAAAAGGATTCCTCAAATTAATAAAGAACGAGGAAAACCCTGTTTTTTTCTGACGTACCCAAGAGTGGCTTCTGGTACACCGTGTGGTACGAAAATTAATAGTCATTTACACCAAGAATCGGAGGCCGACATCGACAACGGAAGAAATGAGTTTAGCACACTGTCTTAACAGGCATGATAAATCTTGAAAAATGCGATAAAGCACCAATTCACGCTCTCACACAAAGAACCTGCAAACTCATGAATTTTGAGAAGAAGGGCAAAATTGAAATGCGACGTGACAACTCGATCACAACTCTTGTGTGGTATAACAGAAAATTCTGAGCCTAAGAATATCTCGTGTACAAAAACTTTACAAAAAAATTTCCTTTGTTAATGACATAAAGTTTTTTTATTATTTCTATAACTGAATAGATGACAGAGTTATTGACTAAAAACTAAAAAAATTTGTATCTCAGTAGTTGTCCATAATATACAAAATGTTTAGTTTTTAACCATTAATTCGGTTATCTTTAAACTTACAGAAATAATAATAAAACCGTTATGTTTGTCATTAAAAAGGAAAGTTTTTTGTAAATTTAGCGGTTTTCGAGATATTTTACATCAAACGGCCGCCATTTTGAAAATCTATGAAAAATTGTTTTAGTTTTTTGTACATGGGTAAAAGATGTCACACCAAATACGTATACAAATTTTTGTTCAATTTCTTACGACCAAAGATATTAAGTATTTTGTAAAAAAAAAACAAAATGGTGGATAACTGGAAAACGAAGCATTTCCAAACCTATGTTTACATGAAATTTTTTCTTTATTTTCACTCGTAGAACACGTCCTGAAAGTTTCTCAGTTTTTTCCTGAATCAACCAGTTTGAGAATGTTCACTTGTTATGAAAGTATTTTTATGCAAAATTTTAATTTATTAATTGTATTTCTCTTTGTATTAGCTCTAAAGTTTTGTAACCAAGCTTGCGTACAGGTAACTTTGATTATCTCTGTGGGATGTACCTAATAATTCTTACGTATTTACTTCAGTGTGTTAAACAAAAAATAAATAGTAAATTTAGTGAATTTGAATTAATGATAAACTTGTTCTGATACAGTGTAAGTAGCAAAGAATTTAACAGTATTTTTAAAGGTCCTACCATTTGGCCGCACTTGATCAATTTTACTTATAATAACCTAACATCGGTCACCACAAAAAAAAAACTCCTGGCGTAAGATCTACTTTTAAAAATAATTATTCTGCCGGTGTTGATGGAATCCTTGATGTAGTAAAGTTCTTAAAATAATTCTACCTCAGTTTGTACATTTCTACCTTTCCCAATGTATTTAAATTTTGTAAATTCCAACCGTTGTATACAAAAAATAATTCATAGGCCAAAAAATAGTTTCTGAGAACCCAATGATGGTACACTTAAAAATATCACCTGTCAGCAATTGCAAGATCTACTTAAGTAAGAAAAACAACGTGGATGGGAAAATCAATTTTAACTTGGGATAAGCAGGTAAAGGTAACCGGTTCTTTTTCTTTCTAAAAGTTAAAGATTAAATTATGTAAAAATATATTTAATTCATGTATAACATTATAACTAATATAAACAGTATACTGTACAAACATATTTACCAGTAATCTTCATAAATCGAAGACAACATTATCCAAATATTCATCGAAATCTTCGACTTGACTGAAAACTTGGGAATTCTTTTTCACTTCTTTCGTCGGCGCTTGATCCTGTGAGCAAAGTTTGTCTATCTGTGTGTCACAATAATTTGTAACGTTAAAACTTTCATTCAAACCGCTGTTACCATCGTCCACATCACTCGAAACACGTTTTGAATTTGAAAACAGTTTAAGCTTACTTAAAGTACTTACACTAACTTTTTTAGCAGACGACGGTTCACTGTCTGTCGACGTGAAAGAACAATTTTTAACATCTGTTTTTCCAACACTATTACTGTGTGTTGCTTTATTTTCGTCAGTAGTATCTTCTTTAAACGGTTCTTCTAAATTGTTTACAATATCGTGTTTTAATTTTTTACCATTTTCGTCTGATTTAAATCCAAATTTTCTTTTTAAACTGTCTAATTTTGCATTCATTGTCTCACTACAAACATCTTCAGTCTTATCTTTCTTGTTTGTTTTCTTTTTATTCTTTGATTTAATGACCGAATCTAGTAAATTTTGTTTTTCTACATTACTTATTTCCGAACTACACTGTTTTTCATCCACACTTTCATTCGTTGATTTAGATTTTTTCATACCTGATTTTTTTATTTGCAAACTGGACTCTAAAAATGTACAATTATCTTCGCTGTCTTCGAACATATCCCAATCATCATCAGCAGATTTCTCTACAGTTTCTAATTTCGTTTCTTTTTTATTTTTTACTTTTTTCACCGTACTTTTTCTCTTCTTCAGGGCTATCTGATGTTGTGCGATTTCATACGCATTTCGTTCCTTAGCTTTCCTAATACTAACAAGAACTTCGTTTAACTTATCCGGTACGCTAGATGTACTAGGGAAAACCGGTTCTTCCAAATCATCTGTTGGGTTTGTTGAATCAAATAACTTCTTTGAGTTCTTTTCTTCATTACTGGTCGGTTGCATTAAACTTTCATCTGTTATGACTTCTTGTCTTTGATCATTCCTTGCGGTACTAATTGTTTGGCTCAAGATATTTTCAGTTCCATTAAAATTTCTTACTTCCCGAATATTCTTTCTCTCTTCTTCTAATATCTCAGTTAGGCCAAGTCGTTTGAGAATTAACTCAGCTGAAATCAAAGCAATATTTTCTTAATTAAATTCTAAACTTTATAATGACGAATTTTTATTAACAAACATATGCAAAACATCTCTAACAGGTAAAAAAAAGGACATTGGGAATCTAGTAAATCCAGTTAGGCATGCCACTAATTGCACGAGTTTTATTTGCCTTTAGTACAACATCCCTAGTGTAACATGTTTGTGTAGTGATGAGTAATTCCAATTTACAAAAACAATTTTATGAAAAAATTCTCGACAACAAAAGAAAAATTAACATATAACAAAAATATTTTTGTAAGACTACTCTCCACTAAAAATAAATTTAAAATATTGGAACACAATATCATAAAAAACAATCGAGAGGTCAATCAGTTATGAAATATGAGAATTACATTACCAAACCTAAGGCATCGTTATTTTTATTAGAAGGGGTGCTAATTGGTAACGCTGCGGGTATATTGGAACCCCTTAATATCTTGGCAGTAAGTGATGATGAGTTAACCAGTATCTGCCTCAATCTGTAGCTAGGGAGCGCTAGTATGCAGGGCAATTGGTTGGTTCGATTGCTATTGTGTATATTGTTATGTTGAACAGGTAAATTTTCTTTGTAAATTCTTCAAAACTTTGAAAGGCAAGTTCAAACTGTTATTTTTGTTCTGTTATACAAAAAATTGTAGCACAATACATCAGTTCAAAGAGATGTATTGTAGCGATTTTCATTTTTGTGAATCTGTTATTATGTATTCTAATTTTTTTTGTAAAGATGAATATGTTTTTTATACCCGGGTTCCACTTTATATATACTCTTAGTGTTATTAATTTTACGGGATTCCATATACAACCATTACAAGCAAATCATTTTATTTCTTAGAATGAAAGAAGAAGAGTTTATTTCTCACAAAAGGTTATTTTTTTTTACAGATGCCAAGATGGTCAATGGTGGGAAACCAACGGGTAAAAGAAAGCAGTGGGATGTGATTAAGACGAAAGATGCAATCGTGCCTGTAAAATATACAGAATTAGGCTAAAAAATAGCAAAAACATAAAACCACTCTATGGTATCTTGCAATGCAGACAGTAGCTGATAAGGAAACCAGTCCTGCCTGAAAATATTGAAAACAGCTTGTAAACTATTTGAATCAATGGAATCAAAGTTCTATGGATTTACTTGAATGGATGTTTGAAAGATGGCTTACCATTTACCTACAACCTATGGCTTAGCCAATAACTTTCCTTCTCAGTGTTCTGACCGGGCTTGGCTAGATCATTTTCTACGCCGCTTCAAAAACTAACTTTCGTTAGGAACTATGTGACGTTCATGTTACAAAAAATTATTATTAATATTATAAATTTGATGAATTTACTTTGTTAAATATTTCATTTAAATTTATTATCTTTATCAAGCTTTTAGGGTTAAGTATGTTGGACTGAAGGGTACTCAGTATCTGATTTCAGACTTGTGAAATAATGACACATAAATTGCTTTAAAACAACCTAGAAACATGTTTATTAAAATAGTTAATGAAAAAAAAACATATACAAAATATATACGAGAACGAAAAAAAGAGAATAGCGTTTTAGGGACAAGATTGAACCAAAATTTTAATCTCAAGTTGAGAGCAAATACCTTTTTGTATCATTGAAAGAAATATAAAGTACATGGGGAGTCATTATTAATAAGTTAACCTTTTTTCGATTTGCTATTGGTACTAAATTTATGAAAGCTATATCAAATATAATGTGGCTATGATGACAGCCCAGGTTTTTTGTCTTTATATATGTATAGATATGTACTTTAACAGAAATCTTTACACTACATATGCAACACATTAGTTTTTATTGAATTATATTTATTTTTAGTTAAGTAATTAACTGGCATTGTTTATTTTACTAAAAAACCAAGGGTATATAAAACTTAATATTTACTATGCTAAGTTACTTGCTCTTGAGTGTCAAGGTAATTTAAATAAGATATTGTGATATCCTAATCACTTCCATGTTGAGTTGTTCGGAAAAACTTCTGTTTATTTTCTTTTCATTCTAACGTAATTTATTTATAATATATATTGTTCTATTTACGTCTGCTCCTCCAAATATTTGTTTATTGCATGACGGCCGTTTTGACTGTTTATTCAGTCATGGTCACATGCATTTTATCGGTACCATATATAACGTATGTATGTACCTCGTCGCACTGTAATAACATATTTAAAACACATTGTAAATAACATACATTGTGTTTTAAATTTGGAGGAGCAGATGTAAGTAGAACAATATATATTATTGTTAAAAAACTCTCCAGTAAGGTGAAAAATATTAAAATAACTTATTTAGTTTTATGAAAAGATTAAAAATAAAACATGTCAATAAAATTATGGCTGAATAGGGAAAAGTTCAACTGAGAATTGAATTTTATTCTTGACAATGAGATTGAAACGATATTGAGTTTTCTAATTAAAAAAGAGTTTTGAGATCTTGCACACCCTTAACCCTCACAGTGCCAGACTGCCCAAAGTGACGTTCTCTCAAGATGAAGATGCAGCCATTTCGAACATATGTGAGAATTTGCATAAATTTGCATATTCCGTTATTTAATACACTTAAAATTATCCAATCCTAATAAAACCAGCACCGTTGGAAAAGCAATCTATTAAACTTAAATTTTTGTATTTAAAACTTTTTTTTTAAACAAAAAGTTACATATGTAATCATCATTTTAAAATATGCAGATCGCGTTACAACTGTTTCAACGCGTGAATTTGCATACAATTGTACTGTTATTTCCCACTTCTTCAACGTTCAAGCCCACCTACAGAAGTATTTCTATCAAGATTATAAAGCTACCATTGGATTCGTCAAGATTTTATCTTTCTAATAGTGCCTTCCAATCAGATGTGACTATTTTACACGATTTATGCCGACGATTTCTGTAAACCTTGCGATTGGACAGTTTTTCAACCAATGAAACAGCCCATTTGTCAACCGAGATAACGCCTACTATATCATATGTTTTGACAGATTTCTTTTCACCATTTTGTAGAGACAGTTTGATCTTTCTAACGGTAGGAATTAAACTAAAAATAACCAGTTTTTTTGTTTGTCTAGACAGCAATGAAAAGTACATAATTAGGACAATCTGGTGAGACCGTCTAGCGTAAGGGTTCCCACGATATTTATATGACGCATCCTGCAACCGGCGGCTTTTCATTACATTGATGTCATTTTGTTATTCAAATAAAGATAACACATACACTTTTGTGAACTAAGAAAAGACAAGTATACTGTTCTTTTATTTGATTTATCCTCTACACTTTGTTATAATAATATTTCATTTTTGGGCAAAGCATATATTAGTAAATCGCATTTCAAACTAGGCCTAGTTTTGTTAGCAGCCATGTATTTGGAACATAAAAACTGTTTTTCTTCAAAATAAGAAATTTGAAATTGATAAATGTTTTTATACAGTTCTATTTAGAACTAAATTACGAAACTTTTTTACGCTTACTACGAAAAAATTACAAAAAATGTTTACTACTTGTTATGTAGGCCTAAAGTTGAACTTTTTCCATTTGTTACTGAACATTTTTTTGTTTCTTGAGCTAATAACCTTTAAAAATTTTACATCAATAAATTTTTTAATTGCATATATGAATTCTTTGAACCTTTATCTACAAAAAAAGGTATAGAACACTTTTGGATTAGGATAGAATTACTATTTTTGGCGAATTTTTTAAAATATGCTTGCAAAACACTAAAAACCGGCTGGCCAATTTGAACTATAACCAGGGCACGGTGAGGGTTAAGAACAAAACAATTATTTGAAATGTCTGGCACTGGTAAGTTAAAACCACAATGAGGTTCCATACTACCAACCCCTTCCTCTGCATTTTGCAAGGAGGTTCTTATTTGTTTGTATATAGGTAAATCTATTACACAGAAGGCATTTCTATTTTAGTATTAGTAATAAACTTACCTTGTACACTATATTCCTCCAAAGGGTCCTTAGGGAAGCCTGTGTGTAAAGTATTGATGTCCCCAATCAGTGAAGTTCCCTGCATACTGGACTCTATCAAAGTAACACTGACTATCGCATCTTGTATAGTTACTATTTCACGGTACATCAGTCTGGCGTGAGCTTGGGATAGCCTGGAAATAATAACCAAAATAACTTTTTCACTTCAAAATTTAGAGAAGTTATTGTAATGGTTCAGAAAATAAAATTATATCGACTTCGATGTGGTGTCAATCAAAGTGTATTAAGAGGCGGTCGGAGTCGGCCGCGCGGTCCGCCTGCCCTTCCGTCCTTTTAACATGGGACGAACTCTTAAATTATGTAATATTGGCTATGCGTGAAGATTGTAAATTAAAATAAAATGGTACAACCAAATAAAAAGTATTTACCAACACGTTAATGTAGAAAAATGTTGTATTTACTTTGTACCGACTCGAAAAACAGTGAAAACAAATTGTTATTTTCCCATAAGAAACACGTACATTTAGGGTGACTTTGTCGACGTTTTAAAATTGATGTACAAGCTAAATATAAATTATTATTCTATAAAAAGTACACTCATACTATTGCAATTGTCTCTATCATTTACTTTAGTAATTTTAACCGTGTTTACTATTTATACTAGGCATTTTAAAATATGTTAGCATTTGCAATGAAAAATACAGGGCGTAGTAGTTCGGCCGTAACCCTGCAGATAGGGTTGGCGTCGCTCGCCAATCTTCTATACCTTTTCCCGCCCTCCAGTAGTGTAGTACAGTACAACCAATGCTCGGTCCGTCAACTTGAAGATTTCGGTTGTTTTTGTATTCCAGTGATTTTATGGGACTGTGTTTTGTGGTGTAAATGTTAGTGTTGTAATTAGTTGTTTGTTGTATTATAGTTTTTTATTGTTATTGACAATGGTTAGTTTTCCCAGTGATTCTAAGAGACTGTACAGTATTTTGGTGTTAGTTCTAGTGTTGTAATTAATTAATAAGTTTTCGTTTTATTTGAGTTTTTTTATCGTTATTGGCAATGGGTAGAAAGGGTCATTTGCCTCTATCTGCTAAAAGGAAGAAACGGAGAATCGGACCTGGTTTGGAAAAATACATAGAAGATAGAAGGTAAGAACAATTAAATAATTTATTGCAATCCAGTCTAGTTGGTTGTGTGAAAACATTAGAGTTATGTTTGAAAGACTGTACAGTACTTACTATATACAAAACAAAATTAATGCTGTTATCTATATAATAAAAATGAATTGCTGTTTCTTTGAAATCGCATCAATTGAGAACTGCTGGACCAATTTGGCAATTTTTTGTTTTAAAATGTTCGTAATAGTCCGAACTAGGTTTTTATATAAAGAAAAATTTGAAAAGTTTCCCGAAAAAGTTTCAAATTTGGAAAAAACTAAATAGCCTCTTTTGTATGGACTCAAGACCATAGCGCTCAAAAACAGCTGTTCGTATAAAATGCTTAGTAACACATGTTTGTTTACATTCATTACCATAGCAACTTTAGCAAATTTATAATCGGTTTATTATTCTTCAAAACCAATAGCTTTTTAGATTAGATTGACAAATTAAAAGCAAACACAAACAAAAATCAATAAAACATGCTTAGGCCTACTATATTATAATTCAATTTAAACATCGGTTGTTACGTATTATTATAAATAAAACAACTGTTATGGATCAAAAACTGAACATAATTTTAGGTTAGGCCTACAATGAACCAAAACACTTTTATTTAAACCAATTTCTCTAATTTATAATCGGGTTATTATTCTTCAAAAACCAAAACAGCTTTTTTAGGTTAGATTGCCAAACAACACAAACAAAAATCATCGAAAAATGCTTACTGTATTATAATTCAATTCAAACATCGGTTGTTACATATCTATTTACTTACATATATGCTGTTTAAAATATTGCTTATATAAATTGTTGACATAAACACCATTTGCAATTCAATAACTTAAGTCAAAAGAATGAAATTTGATAACTACCCTTAAAATTAAATAAAGCAATAGCGAAGCATTGCCGGGTCCACTAGTCTCAAATATAAATCTCTTGCTTTACGAAAGCCAAATCATTTATGAAACAATGACAGTGTAACAAATATTTTATATGTAAGGTAGAGTTTATGCTTGAACAAAAATCAGAATATTGGAGTTGTTTGTGACATACTGGATGTTTTATGAATCCTAAATTGCGTGATCAACATATTGATATCCTATATAATATTGTTATCCTATGTATTTTCAATAATTAAATTTTTAATTTTAATTCTCTGATTAAACTCTTACGTAAAAAATAATATTTAAGTGATTTAACTGTGAATAGTTTGTTTGAGGTGTGTTCACCCATTATTGATTGCATGGTGCTATGTCAACGTTTGCAGTCTATCTAAGTGAGCTTCTCAATAAATTATTGTGCAGTAAATTTAGCAACATAGCTTTTTTAGGACTTAATGGTGATTTTTTTTAGGATGATCGCTGCTTTGAATAAAGAAAACACGATAAATGAAGAAGGCCAGTCATCAGCTGCAGACAATCCTCGTGCTTCGTCGGCAGTCATTGAGTACGTAAAACTAATTAAAACATGTATTTATAAGGCATTTAAAAGAAAACGGTATTTTAAATAATGCTTTTCAACTTCTCATATCAAAAGTACAAACCATAATTGAACTTTGCATGATCATTTTGGAATAAAGATAATTAATTATTAAAAAATACTAATATCCAAATTACAAGTTAATGCTGTATGACTGACGTGAATTTTCTTGAATCTGTTATACCTAATTACTCTGATATACAGGGTGTCTCGCATCTAATTTTCCAAACTGTACCTCATGATTCAGGAGATGAAAACTAGCAAATAATACAATATAATATATCGACATGTGTTTCTTGAGAACCACTTACAATAAAGAGATGTAACTTTGTAAATATGTTGTTCTTGTAAAAGTGGTAGTTAGAGTAAATAAATTGCTGTACTCGTTTTAATATGGCAGACATTACAAATTTTAAAATTATAGTAACAACATTGCGGTTTTACTAACAGTTTGTAGGCCTATTGTCTACCAAATTTACATATAAGTTTGTTTACTTACAGGAATAACCAAAGAGAAGAAATTCCGGACAATCAACCAAATATACATTACCGACTGACTGGTAGAAGAATTGTAAATATAAGTGATATATTTGACCAAATAAAAGAACTCGATGACCACGGCCCATTTGATTGCACATTTGCAAATATGCAAGTCATTTCTGAGAAAAGGCGAGGACTTGTAAGTTCCATTGGGTTTCAGTGTAACATGTGTAACTTGACGAAGACGATTTTATCAGAAAAACCTAAACCTACTGAAATGGACGTGAATACATGTGCAGTGAGTGGTACTGTCACAACCGGGGGTGGCCATGCACAGCTGGAAGAACTGTTATCTACAATGAACATTCCCCCGCTTAGCGATAAGACATTTCGCAAATACGAGGAAATTGTTTCCAAAGGATGGTTGGCTACGGCTGAGGCGGAGATGAGAGCGGCTGCGGAGGAGGAGGCTAGGCTGGCAAGGGACCGTGGTGACGTGGACGCCGATGGCACGCCACTAATCACGGTGGTTGCCGACGGCAGCTGGTGCAAGAGGTCCTATCGCACTAACTACTCTTCACTGTCCGGAGTGGTAGGTTTGAATCTTTGTTATTGTTTTTTAGCTAATTTCTTTACTTCATTTTTCACAGATGTCTGCTCCTAATGCAACTTTTGGTCAATTTCAACAATAATATTAAAATTATATAGTTATTATACGTGTACCATATATGTGTATTATATTCCTGTGTCTATTACATATACAGGGAGTATCTAAATTGCAGGGTAATCTGTCGGAAACTGATTCTATGGCTAAAAATAAGAAAATGTTTCCAATAAACATGGGTCCGATAACCATTCTTTAGCGAGTTATGGCTAGCGAAAGATTTCGCCCGATTTTCAGTATAAAATATCACATTACATATAGTAGATACAACTTATATCAAAATCTTATACGCTTATAAGTTACTAGCAAAATACCCGTTCTCCGCACGGGAATAAAAATAAGTTCAAAATTTGTTGCATGAAGAAACATTTTTATTTAAAAAAAACCAATAAATTGTGTGCAGTTTTAATAATATAGACTTAAAAATTTAATGTAAGTATGGTTGAAGTAGGTCTATGGTACGTGAAAATTCATAAATCGCTTACAGAGTTGAAAAACCTTGTACTTCGGTGCTATTTTGCTGATTTACGCCCTTATCTTTAGAGACACGGGAAAATCCAATAGGACAATTTATGTAGAAAATCAAATTTTTCATACTGCAACTGGTTCAACATTTTGATTGGATGCATCGTTAAGGCAGTATAGCTCTTGAAAGTAACAAATTTTAAAATTAAGTTTTGTGGTGACGTCATTTAAACGGCCGTTATCTTGAAACGGTGTAAAATATCAAAACCAAAATAGGCCTATGTTTGAATCAGATATATTAGTTATAGGCTATTCTTGCCAAATTTCAGCTCAATCGGTTCTGTAGTTTTTGCGTGATTGAATAACAGACAGACACCACTACATTTTTATATATTATGTATATGATAGTCTATTACATATACAGAGTGTATCTAAATTGCAGGGCAATCTGTCGGAAATTGATTCTATGGCTAAAAATAAGAAAAAAGTTTCCAATAAACATGGGTCCGATAACCATTCTTTAGCGAGTTATGGCTAGCGAAAGATTTCGCACAATTTTCAGTATAAAGTATCACATTACATATAGTAGATAAAACTTATATCAAAATCTTATACGCTTATAAGTTACTAGCAAAATACCCGTTCTCCGCACGGGAATAAAAATAAGTTCAATATTTGTTGCATGAAGAAACATTTTTAATTTAATGTAAAATACAACAAAATTGTTCAAATTATGAACAGCTGGTAAAATGTTATGATTGGTTCAGTTAAATAACAAATTTTATTTTATACATAATTAATTAATGATAAAACAGTTTATTATTGTTAAGTAACTCTATTTGTTGGTGATTGCAATAGCCTAACCTTTCGTATGCAAAATCGAAAAAAATGTTGTTCTTTTTCAGATATTCAGGTATACAAATTACATCCTGATAAAATAACACTATAATTTTTACAGGCAGCTATAGTGGGACACGTAACGAGGAAAGTGCTGTATCTCGCTGTGAAAAACAAATACTGCACACCATGTGCTCGTGCTGAAACAACTCGAACGGAAGCAAAAGTACATGCATGCTACAAGAATTGGGGACAAAACCAGAGTTCAACCAGTATGGAGGCCGCCAGCATCTCTGAGGAATTCCTCCGCAGTGAAGAATTGTATAACATCAGGTATGCAAGGCTTATAGCAGATGGCGACAGCAATGTGTACAAGAAAATACTTGAGAGCAGACCATACAAATCTCTGACTGTAGAAAAGGTAGAATGTAAGAATCACCTTCTTCGTAATATGTGCAACAAGTTAAAAGGTATTGCGACAACAAGTACACGGCAGAAAAACACTGTCTACATGCGGAAGAAGATTGGGGAGAATGTACTTCGCTGCAGAGTTGATGTCTCCAAGGCTGTAGAGTACAGGCGACTCGAAGATAGGCCTGTCAGCGAGAAGATAGAGGAACTGAGACGAGACATCGTGAACATTCCCAGCCACGTATTTGGCGAGCACAAAAACTGTGTGGAACGCGGTTACTTCTGCAAACTGGACGCCACAACAGCACCGCCCCGTTCCAACATTGTACCTACCCTCATATCTACTGGTCTTTATGAACAAATTACCGATGTCTTCCGGGATATCAGCAGACACAGTAGAAGCCTACTCACTGACGTTACCAGCAATACTGTTGAGCATTATAATTCTATAATTGCAAAATTCATCGGTGGCAAAAGAATCAATTTTGCTCTAAAAGGTTCATACCAAGGCCGATGTGCAGCTGCTGTTGTGCAACATAACTCAGGAAGTGCTCACTATAAGCTACATAAAGAAATGTTTAAATCAAGTCCAGGAGATTTCACAAAAAGTACGCAAAACAAAAGAAAAAGAAAAACTGACTAAGAAAGAAATAAGAAGAGGTGTAGAAAGTCACTGTTCTCTAAACGCTTCTCAGAAGACAAAGATTATGGCCTAGCTGCCCAGCGTCCAGATATAGACGACAAAACCATGGCTAGTGAATCCGCAGTTTTTAAATAATCTTCAAAAAACTACTGACAAAATCGTGCGCATTGAGAGGGAAACAATTTTCCAGAGTGACAGTTGTCAATGGTTGGAAACGAGAAGAAATTTGCTCACAGCCTCCAATTTCGGACGGGTCTGTAAAATGAAACCTTCTACAGGCTGTGAAACACTTGTAAAAGACATGATGTACAGTGTTTTTGATTGTGAGGCTATGGCTTATGGCAGACAACACGAGGATACAGCACGGCAACAAGTAGCTTCTTCAATTGGCAAAACTATTGAAAAATGCGGTCTATTTATAGACAAAGAATACCCTTACCTGGGAGCTACTCCAGATGGACTCATCGATGAAGATGGGATCTTAGAAATCAAATGCCCTTCTTCCGCAAAACATATGACTCCTGATGAAGCCATACTAGCAAAAAAAGTGACTTTTTGGACAGTGAACAAAAACAAAGAAATAGGACAATTGAAAAAAAATCACAACTTTTATTACCAAATGCAAGGACAATTGCATATTGCAAAACGCCAATATTGCCTGTTTGCGTTGTGGACTACAAAGGGGATAAAACTTGAACGAGTAGATAAGGATGAAGATTTTTGGAATAAATTAATGATAAACAAACTTGAACGCTTTTACAAGAACTGTTTACTTCCAGAACTGATAGACCCTCGGCACAGTCGATCAATGGCGATCAGGAATCCAACCTACATTTTGGAAGCCCAAAGCAAATTGAAAAACAACCAAAAAAAGAAGCAAGAATCTGTGTAGTTTGTGAATTTGTATTGTACATAACGTTTCTTTATATGCTACCTACCGGTACTTATCTGATTTTAATGTACAATAATGTTTTCTATTTTTGGGTTGTGATTTTTTATATTTTATATTCCAAACCTTTTTATCTCATGCTATTACTATATTAGATAAGGATTACACATTGTTTTTGTAAATTATTAGTTCTGTTTATTTTGATTTCTACTGTGTTCTTTATTAACTAGAGTTAGACAAAATTGTATTACTTGGATTTTAACAACTGAAATGCATACGGTATAGTATATATTGTAATATTTTCTATTTTTGGGTTGTAGGCTACATTTTTATATTTTATATTCCAAACCTGTTTATCTCATGATATTACTGTATTAGATAAGGATTAAACATTTGCAAATTATTTTTTTTATTTTTACATAATTTAATAAAATCTAAAATCTGTATGTATCTGTTATCTGTTTAACCATCACAGCTAGTGTTTTTATAATGTTATTGTTAATAGCCTTGTTGCATAATGAAATATATTTCTTAGTTGAGCTGTGATTATTTTATGTTTTTAATTTTGGGGCCCTCAGTCAATGTTTTGCATATACCGTGAAAATAAAATAATATTTGTTTTAATTCTTCAAAAATGAAATTGAAGGTAAATTGAAATGAATATACATTACAGTAACCAAAAGTAAACGCTTGTTTTAGTAATACAGTGCAAATAGTCGGATTCTGAGAATCATGGTTACCGGAAAGGTCACATCCGTCTGAGGCAAGGAAAAGGAAATATATTTGACTACTGAAGAACTAACACTTTTTGTCAAACACATAAGAAGCTTATATAAGCCTATATATATATTTTTTCTTCGAAATATTTCGACAGTTTATTATATTCAGTTTAATTTATCTAATTAAATATGGAAAGAATAACACAATAAATGATATGCGATAACAAGATTGTGTTATATGACAGAAATTAAATGTAATTAATTATTAATAATATAGTAATAAATTAAACATAACCTGTATACAAGAATATACTGGTGCCGCAACGCCATTCCGATACTGCTTTTTATTATTGTTTTATTTTACGTTTTGTTTCAATAATACACTCCCTCAATCAAACTCATTCAACACTCGGTTCAGAATTTATTTAGAAATCCAACAAAATCTGTGTTCATATCAGTTCTATTGTTCACAATTATTATAACATAACGTTCAACAAAAAACCAAGGCAATAAAGGCGCCCCCCCCGTTTTTCCACCC
>JAGFPH010000362.1:205271-229891 GCA_018207615.1 Philaenus spumarius
CCCCCCCCCCCCCCCCCCCCCAATTCAAATCCTATTTACGCTACTGATGCGAGCAAAATACAATAAAGTCTCCCACATTGTCCCTCAGATCGATATCAAACTAGGACAACAAGGGCTTGGCACCCTTTTGCCAGCCTCGTGGCACGTTTTTGAAACTAGAAAAGTTGTACAAGAATTTTATTTTGCAAAGAATAAAACTGCAAATAAAACAATTATAATTTTATTCAAATTAATTGCTTGGAAAAACTATTCATGTTGGCAATAAGCATCATGTAACCATAAAGAGTGCCTATTTGCTTTTTGATTTTTTAAATAATAGAAGAACTCTACTTTGATGTGTTCAATAAAACATAATTATTTCACACAAAAAGATTATTTAATGTAAATCAATCGTTAAGATTATTGTAGTCTTATTATTATGTATATGCAATTCAATAGCACTCCACTGAATTTGAATAATATTATTTTGGAAATGTTTTAAAATTTAATAAAATAAATAATTATGTTTTTAAATATGTGTATAACATAACTTACATGTTTTGCGTGAAAGTTATTAAACACCCAATATTTTATGAAAAAGAACAACTTTTGAATTCGTTTTTTCCTTCCATACAAATGATATATTTTTTGATTGCGTTATTAAGTTATCATAGTTTGCACAGTGTAGTTTTTGTGTCAAGTAGGCGTGGCAAATAAAGTGGTTTTGTGACATAGCTTTATCCAAAACCCTACCACTTTTACTTATCCCGTTTGTTTGGAACCTTTGACAGTAATGGATGAATTTGACGTGCGTTTCATTGTTCGCCTGACAATTTTAAAGAAACACGACAAAAATAAATTACATCTTAAATGTAATAATATGAAACATGATAAGGAAACAAATGTAATAGATATTTACTTAGGTCTATAATATCCTAAGGGTTTTTGGAATTATAGTCAACCAGAAAAATGACAAATAAGATGACTTTGGTATACACAAACTTTGAAAGCTGTAGCTGTAGGTATTGAAGAAATATTGCTGAAACATCGCTATTACAATTACAATATTTGCATTTATATTTGTACAATATTTTTTACTGAAGTAAACATGACTTATTGGTGTGGCAAAATGTTGTAAGAAGAGGCGAGCGGTACGGAGCAGGGTAGAAAGTGACCTTGACGTCATACAAGCTGTCGCGTCATTATTTTGATTATCCCTCACTCGATTCACAGAAGGTCGTTGGCCTAAATTTCGTGGAAAAAGCGACAGACAACCTGGCTCCCTTCATTCTGATTCAATGTCGATTGTACTGAATACATAGGCTACAGTTGATTCATTACAAATAGTATTTTTGTTTGGTTGGAGTGTAAGTCCTGTTGTTATGGAGCTCGATTGGCGCCATTAAATAATATTCTTTATATGTCACACAATTAAAAAAAAGTAGTTATTATGTAATATATCTAAAGACAATATGACCTATTGGCGCATATTCATTGCCCGTCAGTCGACATCAAGTTTGCTCTAGTCTATACAGTAATCTAAAAAAATAATAACTAAAACTAAAAGTTATTATAAGTCACCAAAGGCCATAAGTCAAACCGGGCGCAGGCCCCAAACTGGTTTGCGATAATATAATAAAAAGCAAATAAAAAGAAGATAGAAAAATAAGAAAATACAAAACGTTTAGTTTTTAGTAGGCGTTTAACCCTGCAAGCGGCAATGTAAAATAGTTTTGAGTTTTTGCCACTTTCAAGCATATTTTCATAAATTCGTAAAAAATAGTAAATTAACTCCAATCCAAAAGTGTTCCGTGGCTTTTTTTTATAGGAAAAGGTCTAAAAGAATCATAAATGCCAGTAAAAAAATTATTGATATAAAATTAGTTATTAGCTCAGGAAGTCAAACATGTTCAGTAACGGAGTAAAAATTCAACTTTAGGCCTACATAAAAAGAAGTAAACATTTTTTGTAATTCTTTAAAAAATATACAAAACATAAAATTGAAATGTATACTTGAAAATTTGATGTAACCATTTATATTGGTCTCAGAAATTCTAGAATGAAACAAATTGTCTAAACGTGTGACATATTTCACCAAAAATAATGTAAATAAAGTTATATAACACTGTAAAATATGGTTTATAATTTCTTTCAAGATAGAAAAAAGTTTTGTAATTTAGGTCTAAATAGAAGTGCATAAAAATAAATATAATTTAAATACAAAATCAAAAAACTCATGTTTTTATGTTTCTGCGACAAGAAACGCTACTAAAACAGGCTTTTTTTTAAATGGAATTACGAATATAGGCCTATACTTTATTAAAAAATAGAATTAATTTATATCAAATTGTAGAGAACAAAAAATCATAGAACTGAACTTTATATTTGAATTTTTAGGTAGCTGGCAGGCCCGACTGCCAACTTACTGTATGCGGAGTATAATACTGACAACGCGATTCTTATTATTGACGAACCTAAATTTTGTAAGCATTCTCCCCCTCCTATCATTTTATACTACGGCTGAAGGCCAGGCAGACTCAGACAGTCGAGGGTTGTGCTACCTCACTTTGTGCAGGCAGCGCTCCAAGCAGAGATACGGACAAACTTGTAGAGAGCGACTCTGGTGCTTACTTTGGAAACTAAAAGGCAGTTTTCTAATCAAGTCCTGCCGCCTCTTAACATCAATATGATCTGAAAGAAATTGGATACTAATACCCGTGCTTTCGATTATTTTTACATGTCACCCCTTTGCCAATCGCCAAAATGTTAAAAATGTTTAGAGTGTCACTATTAATCTCAGTGACTCCGAAAACTATCGGTTTGATACTAATAATAATCCTTTTGTTAAATTGTACAGTGTTGGCAGTTTCTTCATGCACATTACATGTATTCAAATTTTTCGTTTTTAAAACTGACAAAGTCGGCAGTGTTGACAGCTAGACCTACAAATACAGGTTGAAGTCAACTTACTCAAGATAATTATAGTAGTACTAGTAAGCTGCCGTGAAAAATCACAGGCTGGTTAATTAGATACACATCAGAAATACATAATTTAAAAAACAAATTACTTAAAAACACCATTAAGGCCTACTTATCTAGGCATACCTAACTATGCTTATGGGGATTTTTAACTCGGTAAATGTGTACAATAATAAGGATTATAAAACTGTAAGCCTATTTGTTTAACCTTTTCTTTTCACATATGTTATTATATATTTAAAGAAAGATAAAAAATACTATCTTTTAATTGCTATTTATTTCATATTGATAGATCAAATGATTTAGAAGTTATTAATATTTTAGTGAAGAAATTAATAACCAAATATCTTTATATGTTATACAAAGTTGTACGAGTATTTCCGAAGTTAAATGAATAGGTATCTCTTCTTTAAATTTGTATAAACAAATATATTGATGATAAAAGGTTGTATTTATATTCAGTTTATAACCTCAAAGCAAATATTATATGTAGATTATAGCATATATTAGTTATTTATCCCGTATTTAAAACAATTATAACGATTGAAGTTGTAAACATAACCTCAAACTATAATATACACTGGGTTTACAGATGATGGGTAAAATCAGCTGTTATATTATATGTCACGTACGTAGACTCGCTTTTATAGCAGTTGATATTAAACAGTCCAAGGCAACACATAATATTCTAAAAAAAATATTTTTACATCGGGTCAGCAATGCCTGTTAAATAGGTGAAATGATCGTCACTTATAAAGCTAATCACCCCAGAAGCTAATCAAAATAGGACTATGAACAGCATTTCTAAAAATAAAATTATTCATATAATTATATGCAAATGAATAAATAAATAAAATTTTTTAAACTAATACCGATTGGAATAATTATGTAAATTATATAAGACTGTATCACTGTTACGTACCTTACCATACTCTCAAGTAGCCTGACTGTTGTACGAGCAGCATTACGAGCTGAAGCCTTTCTCTGTTCCTGATAGTAACAACTAAGTATCTTATTGGCTCCTTCGCTGAACTTTGGTTGGAGACTTTTAATAATGCAGAAGTAAGCTTGCAGCTTCTCTATACTCCATAAAGATGTAGGTTTACTGTTTGCTGTAGTGAATACATTAGGGTTTTTTACAGGATCCTTCCCATCAAGAATGAAACTGGAGACCATTCTAAAGAAAAAAATAAACTGAATGTGATAAGCTGTTACATAATTGAAAAACTGGTGGAATTATCCAAATAAAATAAAATTTGTTGCTCAACATTTTTGATTTTTTAAATTTGTTTACCAGTTTCTCTTTAATACTAGGTGGGTTCAAAACTACAGTAAGAAACATTTATAAGCTTTTATTTGTTTGGCGACCATTTTAAGTTTGCTTTGTACCGGTTTTTCGGCTCAAAACAAGTTTTGCGCAAATGTATCTAACTCTGTTAATTTATAAATAAATAAAAAAATTTTTGTAGTCAAAGCAATTAATTCGTCTTTATTATGTAGAAACACTAAGAAGGGTCTCCGTTCGGAAGTACATGATCGGCTAAGTACTACACAAGTGTACGTACTGTAAGGGTTGGGGTTAATAACTCACCCCAACCACTTTACAATAAAATAAAATAAAGAAGAAATAAAACAAATAAATAAATGCAATAAGAATATTTAAAACAAAAGTAATTTTACAGAACATAGCTTGGGACATAAAAATAAAACTGCAAACGTAAACGCAAACTAAGCATTATAGCACGCGTCTAATCGACCGAGGACAATGAACTATACTTTCCAGGTGGAACCATAATAAAAGCAACCTAAAGGAAATCGAGTGGCCCAATCAAATAGTGACAAAATTCAGAAAAAAAACAAATAGTGAGGAAACAACGAGACGTGGAAAGAAAAAGAGGGGAGGAAGAGAGAAATAACGCATGTTTTTTAATAACTGTGCTTCAAGGGGTAAAGACATCAAATTCAACAAAGGAAAAATAGCATACAAAAATCAAACACGTGTAATCGGTAGTGAAAGTAAAGTTCGGAAGTAATTCATCAACAGAAATTCGATAAATAGTTTGTGCGAGTGCGTGGGTGTAATTATTATTTAAAATCTTGTAGAGAGGGGTGTTGTGTAAAGGAAGGAGATTAATATGTGAGTAAATTGAATTTAACTAAATATTATTTTGTAAGACAGATTTCGAGGTTTAGAACTAACATTGAATCATATATACCAAACAATTAAATATTATAGAATTATTAATTAATAAGCAGACCATTCTGAGTTAATTAATGACTTAACACTCAAGTTCATAAGTAATGGATTACATATATTTATATACATGAGCGGGTTCAATCATTCCTTGAAAGAGTTAGAATCAAGGTGTTGAAAGGGAGAAATTAGTGCTCAGAGTTTAAGGTAGAAATATTATGTGTTTGTATAAATGTAGAATGGGTTATTCAATATGTTAAGAGAGTGTCAACATCCTAACTAATTTAAATAATTTGTTAAAGTACTTTTAATGTTTTAAGAGCACCTGATGAACCATAAATAAAGGGAATAATTTGTCAGTTTAATTTCAGGTGTTAAATCATTTCAATAACTATAATTAATTCAAATCATTTGTCAGTGTAATTTCTTGTACAAAAATAAGGTGAGAAACCTATAATTGATTTAGGTAGTTTTGTCAAGGTAACCTCTGGTATTGAAAGAGTTTGAAGAGGGAGAGTTCATTAATTTATTAAACTTGATTTTGACTAAGAAAACTGTGTCTCTGTAATTGTTAATACCCTATACTTAGGAGTACTTCTCTAGCCAAGTTAAACATTGGACCTGGTGGACGCTCCCAAAACTTGCAAATATTATAATTCAAAAGATCCTTTATAAATTCAGAACATATGCAAAGTGTTCTCTCAGTAATCTCCCGAAAACCTTAATCTCAAATAAAACAACCTTACATGATAAAGTCGCCTAGATTTAAAAACCTTACAGTACTTTAAATTATTTAACGAAGAACAAGCCTCGGATAACGTATAAAAAACGTATATCATTTTGTGTTTTTCGTGTGTGTTTAGTGTTGTAATGTATTTCATTTAAGAGTTGAGTCCTACACGTGATGAAACTGACTGTGATCGACAAAACAGCACTGTATTGTTTCTACATAACAAAGACGAATTTTTTTGACTACAAAAAAGGTATATATATATATATACTAGCTGACCCGTACGGCGTTGCCCATGGTTGTTAGTATTTTCAGTCTTTTTGACGTAATTGTATTCTTTTTAAGTGTTCGTTGAATACCCGTGCGTATCCTACTGTGGTCATGAAAAAAAGGCTACGCTATTTAAGAAAGCACTGAAAATTGTATTCCTGTAAACTACTATCTAACATGAAAAAGCTTTAAATATATCGTTTTAATTTATAGTTTTTACTAATTTTGAATTTCACTTAATTTCATTGACAATGTTGCGAGCACCTACAGCCTAAAAGGAAGCTACGTACCAAATTTCATTCCAATTCGTTCTTATAGGGATTTTTAGTACCTTTGACCCCCCCCAAAACACCCTAAAATTTCGAATTTCTTTTAACCCTTTCTTAGCGAGGGTTTAAATTAGCTGGGGGTCGTAGAAAAGATATTTGAATCACTTTGTAACATCCGCGTTAATTTAGGATGTAACAAACTGGTTCAAATAGAGTTTGTAATTTTAAATGTATAGGCCTAATTAGTATAAGATATTGTTTAGTATTTAAATATACAATTATATATGAAAATAAAGCTACGAATGTGATATTTTAATGGCATTTAGTTTAATTCAGATTGTTTGTTTAGTTTTCAATATAATATGTTTGAACTCGTGTATGTTTATGGTTATGCATGGTGTCAAATAATTTGTTTGTTATTATTATTATTATTGATAGCGAAAATATGTTTTGAAAAGTATTAAAAAATTCATAGTTATGATATATTTTATATAAACAATATTTTAAACAGCATATCTCTAAGTAGGCCTATATAGATATTTAATAACCAATGTTTGAGTTGAATTATAATTCTGTAAGCATTTTTCGTTGATTTTTCCTTGTGTTTGTTTATAGTTTTTCAATCTAACCTTAAAAAGCTATTAGTTTTGAAGAGTATTAAAGTAATTATAAATTTGCTAAGTAATGTTGCTATGGTAATGGTTGTAAACAAACATAACGTGTTGCTAAGCTTTTTATACGAACAGCTGTTTTTGTAAGCTATGGTTTTGAGTTCATACAGTAAAGGCTGTTGAACTTTACAGCCTTCCTTTTTCGGGAAACTTTTCAAATTTTTCTTTACGTATAAACCTTCTATGAACTACTGCAAACATTTTAAGACCAAAATTAGCCAAATCGGTCCAGCCGTTCTCGAGTTTTAGCGGGACTAACGAACAGCAATTCATTTTTATATATATAGATAAACATCAGCAATTCAAAAATCGATCATAATAATTTATAAAATCCATTAGATCTTATAAAGAATATAATATGTGTTAATTTTATAGATAACAAGACAAAATACGCAAATTATCAAACAAATTACTGTAAATTTAAATTAGTTGAATTTTTTTTCTTTTGAGGCAAAAACCCGAGCGGTTTTCATTGCCATTTAATTAGTTGAAAATTTGTTCAGGAAACTATGAAGCGCATTGTAACACATGTTTATTTTATTGAAAGAAAGACAAAAATTACATCCTGGACTTGGAATATAATAACAACAAACTACAAAGTTCTATGTATGTTACAAGTTGAAATACTTCGTAAAAAGGCTACTATATTAAAGGCGACTAACGAATACCGCTTCATGGCGCCCAATAGGATGGGCGCACAGCATTGCCATATCTACTAGTCTCGAACACTCCTGGTATTTACCACTCGAGGCTTGAGTACACAGTTTAAAGAATTATAAATGCGTTGAGTCAGGCGATCAGTTAGAAGCGTGGGAAGAAAGTGCAACGTTGCACTAAGGCGATTAGAGCGGTCAAGGTATCGGTGTACACAAGGCCGTCCCTCAACGGTATCCTTTCGTGGTCTTTACTGTAGATAGAAGCTTCGAATAAGCTTGTCTTATGTGTACATGATTCAGTAAACCACGATATCCGGACGAATAGGCATGAACCACTTTGAGAATTAAAACCTTGAATATCTGTGGTTAGAAAATAAAAATCATAGTTTGTTATAAAATTTGGAAAAATGTGGAGTTTGGCAGTTCTGCTAGGGGAGCAGGACCACCTCACTCCTGATTGATTATAAACACAATTAATTTTTGTAAAAAAATCAAACAAATAGAAAGAAACAATCATATTAATTAAGGCTTTTGATCTGCTGCAGTAGAATAATTGCTTATTCACCTGTCCCAATCAGGATTCCTGGAGTCCAAGAGCACAAGGACTAGATCAAATCGACTAAGCAACGGACTGGCTATTGCTATATTAACACTCATAGGTTGTGTGGGGTCGTAGTGGCCTTTGGGATTTGTTGCTGCGATTATGGTACACCTGGTGTTAAGTTTACACACAAGGCCAGCCTGGAAACATGAAAAAAAAATTTAAATAGCATAAATTCAAGAATTTTTTATAAAAATGTTGTAACATATGAGTTAATGTCAAAGTTTTTTTTTTAGATATATGTTAAAAAAAAAAAACAGGCAGATGTTAGAGAATAGTTAACACCACTTTGCATACATAAGCTGCTATAGTCATTTAAGGGACCTTTTCGGCGGATGCTGTGGCTCCAGTTGTTTGAAATTTGTACTACAGTTTCTACATACATATTACAGGTTGTCTACCAGATCATAAAAATGTAATTTCTTGACTTTTTGGGGATTTTTAGGAGACCTCAAATAGAAATTTGGTGACCTTATTTTCAAGCAAATCTAAATATATTGATGTCTTACGAAAATGTACAGGTATAGAAATAAAAATCTATGAATCATACTGACTCAATAAGAAATTATTTGCTTTATAACAAAGAAAACACATGCAATTAATATATGAGCTAGTACAGTTTATAAAACTGTACAAATAATCCAGAAAAAGATTTCCCCCTCTCTCCGGTACTAGAAAAGCTCATTTGTTAGGTAACAGATTAAGAACTGGTTTATTATGATTCACAGAACCTCTACTATTTATTATATGTTTCGATCAAATGAATGGCTCCTACAAGTGAACTAGATGAATGAACGGAATCTTTAAATAGAATCTTGAACTTTGAATTACAGTTGTCACAAGTTGTACATGGGTGATTTGTACATAAAGTACAAACGGTGGTGTGCGGGAAATTAAATTTCAGACAGGAAAAGCACTGACCTTAATGACTTTTTGAAAACTTTCATGACCTTTTATCCATTTTGTAATTTTTGGGGACTGGTGATACCCTGTATTATTACACGATTCCATTGGAATTTAACAAACAAAATCAATTAAGAATCAAACTATGAAATTTTGTATAAATTAATTTGTAATAAATTTTTTCCTCTGTAGAAATGTAAAAACTTTTTTAGCAAAGACACCGAGCATTGTCTACTTCTAACTTTGTGATTTACAATGCACTACTATTTTAAGCAATCCCTGAACATTTCATAAAGCTATCTTTATTAGTTTCACAATCTGAAAAAAGTTCCACATGAGCACAAAAACTAACTCAAGGAAAATCAAATAAAATACGAATCAAAGTAACAGTTACAAAATAGCAGTTTAAATTTCTATTTATTTTTGAATAACAATAACTTCAATAACCACTACATAACAATAACTGTTTAGTTCATCTCTACTCAATAGTAGAATTTATACTGAATCAGATTAGTTCAAAACAGAACAAACTTGCTACAATCATTCCTAGATGGAGCTGATATAAGTAGCTAAAGAGTTGTTAATTTATCATGGTTCTCGATGGCCAGATTTAGCATCATTACGTGAAATCCATCAAAATATATTCTGTTAAAGACCGGATAACTTTTATCTGAGGTAAAAGGGTAAGAGGGCGAAAGTAAAGAAAATGTTGCTTGCAAGTTGATAGACATGGCCTTTTTTACCCGCTATACAAATCCAAGGTGTTCAACCGATTCCATTCGGAGAGCTTGGGCTTGAATCAGGTACGCTAGAAGACTACCTTTTATGTTGATTTCAATGGAAGTACCTATATTCTAGGCATTACTATGATGCAACTTCCGGTTGACACAGTTTTTCATTCTATAATCCCTAAATCCCAAAATCATAGTCAACTCAAAGATAATATACTAATGTCACGGACACAATAACTGACAAATAAATATTGAGTTTGACTTGTGAGAAAAAAAACTTCCTAGAATAAAACTTAAACACGATTTTAAAATTAAAACACATTCCCCATTTCTACCCGCTTGGTCCAATTTTGCTAATTAACAAACTCAATCGAGATTTCCCATCTATATTTTTTATGTATTAGTCCGGATGTAATTTGCACAAAATTACAGAATAAAACTTGAACTATAGATGGGAAAAACCTACCGGTTTTAACCGAAAACCGGTTTTTTTGTGTTTCAATTAATCGGTGTTATGGTTATTTTTTTGTCCCAATTAAAACGTTTTTTTTTTAATATTCAATAACCGGGCAAAAAAACCAATATTAGGCTAATATATCATATTTTATGCGTCTATAAATATTTAACACGATTGCGGTCTTGCGTTGCGATAGTTCTGGACTAGTGAAATCGTGGAATGGCTGCAATTACATCACTTTTGTTTGCCTATTTTTTCTCAAGTCCACATTTCTGTTTTAAGTTTTATCAACTATCAAAATGGCATTGACACTGTCTTTTTGCCATGTAGCATATTCTCCAATCTGGGACAATGTAAAAGTATCAGTATAAATTCGTGTCTATACGTTGATTTGTGTTGTTCTTTTAAGTCTTGTAGTAAACATAAATGTGAAAGGGCCTTCATGAATAGGTTAGACAGTAATTATTTGCCATGAATGACATTATTTTATATTGTCTTATAGTGTATTTCATTTGATATTTTTTTCTTGTATTTTTAGTAGTAAATTATTTTAAAATGTACTATTTTTATTTTTGTATGAGTACAAATTTGAGTCTAATCATTGAATTGTGTACTTGTTTTAAGCCATGTAGTAAAAATAAATGTTTATTTTTCCATGTCTTGTAAATGTAAAAAATCTTGCCTAAACGTTGTTGTTTTCTTCTAAAAAAAGCCGTTTTTTGGAGCAATTAGAACCGCTAGGATAAACCGATTGTGAAAAAAAACGGAAAAACCAATAACCGGTTATGCCATCCCTAGAACACAGAATCTCACAACTTTTGCCATCTTCAGAGTTATACTTGCTACAGTAATCATATGTGAGGCGGAAAGTAAAAAGGGACCTCATCGCGGCAATTTCCGGTTTTTAGTTTTTGATAATATTGAATTAAGCTTTGAATAACAAACAATTTAGTGCAAAAATCATATCTCTATGATTTTTTTTGTTTAAGTTGCGGATTTTTTAATTTTATACAGTGAAAATGGGCATTTTGAGAAAAACGCAATTGAAATATTCAAAGTAACACAAAAACTTTATTTATAAAATTTAAGAAATAAAATTTTTATACAAATTAGCTTAAAACATCCTCTAAAAAATTATATAAGAAAGTCTCTCATGAACATCCATCTTCATTATTTAAGTGGAACGTTTTCGACGCTTCGTCGAAGGTCCTGGGACAGGTCGAGGGCCGTCAGAGTTACTGCTGCCAGCTTCATCGATGTTTTGGGTTTCATGACAATACGGTTATTTTTTGGACAGTACATTAACTTATTAAAAATTATTTAATGTAATAATTAATAATGGTTATCAATAGTTAATTATACACAAATCTTAGCTTTAAATGCATAGTTTAAGTGTGTTAGTACAACTACTAAGAGTAGGTGGTTTTTAAACCTGTAAAGAAAAGGTAACTGAAGTCGGGACAGGGATTTTTATAACCAGAAAACGTTCTCATTTTACAATAAACTCGTAGTAGTTCACTTCGTCGCTGCTAGAATTCATCAGAGAGTAGTTTTTAAAGTATTGCCTTGCTATCTGATGTGTTTGAGAAAAGGGACCTGTTCGCGGCCCATGTTATTTTCCCATAAGCGCGAAGAGGTCCCCTTTTCCCAAGCTATGTTAATTATTTTTTTTAGTGTTTTATCCGTTTACAACAGTTTTGTAATCAATTACAACTGGTAAAGGATGAAATGAAGCATATTAAACCGCAAACAACCGAAAATCAATATTTTTGACCTCATTCGATGAAACTGCTTGTACTGAAATTTTCAGTTTGCCGCGATGAGGTCCTTTTTGCTTTCCGCCTCACATATTATAACTGAATATTATTAAACAAGTTTACCCAAAAGTCTGTTGTCACATGTGACACAGATCCTGTTTTTCTAATGGAGAGAGAAGAATGGATTCCCTCTTCCCTCAACTAACAGCTAACAATGATAAAAATATAGCTTGTATGTTTTAGGTAGGAGAGTCAGAACTAGGATCTAGAACTGAAAAAACCTCCACAGACGGAAACAATTGATTGCTTCCGTGCATGTTATCCTACTGAATTTGAGCAATTGGACCTGAAAGTTCAACGAGCTTCGAGAAAAAAAGAGGAAAGCAAGATGGATTAAACTCGCTTACAGGATAATTTGAAGGGGTCAAGGAGTTCCGTACTAAGAAATTCTAAGAAGAATTGGAACAAGGCAACAAACACAGCGACACCAGGACATTAAGCCCTGCCATTCACTCCAGAACAAAACATGTCGTGTTCAAGGAAGATTGAAACTATTCAATAAATGTGCAAGAAACTGTAAAATATTAAGAAAGTCAAATAAAAGACTGTTTATATTTTTAGACAATGTACTAATTCAATTGGATACCCTTGAAAAGCAAAGTGGTGCGGGAAAACTTCCACATTGTACAAAGACAAGAGAGTTTACCTTGGCCACACTAATAGTCTGCTGTTCCATGGCCTCGTGAATGCAAGTGCGATCGTGTTCTCGAATAGAATTGAACTCGTCAATACAACATATTCCTCCGTCAGAGAGAACCAAAGCTCCTGCTTCCAGCTGCCATTCTCCGTCTTCCTAAACATGAGTGTGATTTCAGTTTCACAAATATAAAAAATCATTTTTTTCATCTCAAACTGAAATTATATACGAGATCTTAGTAAAACTAAAAAGCGCACAAGTGTAAATGAATCATTTGTTTTAATGTCAAAAATTATTTATAATTTAGGTTTACACATACAATTCAGCTAAGACTAGTTGTAAGAACAATATTATAGCACTTGTGGAAAAATGTACACTTTTATGAAACATTACATTGAGTAATATTACTATAAATAAAGAGGGCATGTTTGTTAGTTTTTGTTTGTTTTTCCTTTAAGTTCAGAATTAATCTTGCGTATTGTATGGATGTGTTGTTTAAAAGTACAGTCTCGCTAATCCGGTCTCCGATAATCCGGACTTCCGGCTAATCCGGACGGCCCTAAAAAAAAACTAGAAATTGCAGTATTTTACTGGGTACAGTACACGCAATTGTTGTTTGCCGAGAGCGAAAATAGTTAAGGGTTCATTTTGTCCTTGGCTATTTTTAGCGTGAAGAGAAAGCTCAGCCAAAGATAGAAAGGGTCGGCCAATTATCTTTTGTCCCAAAGTATTTCAAGGAAGTGACTCAATTCACCAGCTCGCCGCACTATACCTGACTGCAGACTGTCTGTCTAACTACCTGTCGAATCAACAGTCCCTTTTTGATTTGTTTCTCGTTAAACGTCTGGAGTGAAATTTTCAGTGCGCCCTATTTATTTACACTGTTGTTTCAATAGCTGAAAATGCTCAAAAATCTTTGAAATTTGACAAACTTACAGTTTAATAGTGTGGGACGCTAATGGTGTGTTCAAAATTTAAAAATAAAAATGGTTTGCACTTTAAAAATCGAATAAAGTCCAAACTTTTTTATACTTTTTAATTCGTGACATCAAAAAGTTGCATTGCGAGAAAATATTTTGTTTTTAGGGCAGGTGTGTCATGCAAGCGAGAGAAATGTAGCTGAAAAGCTAAATTTTCTAAAAAGTATTTTTAGAACACGAGCTTCGTTTCGCGGGTAATGTGGCAACATGTACGGGTGGCCGGCCTTCGACTCGCGACTTGCATCCGTCATATTGTGTGAGTATTTGACTGTAAAACTAGCTTCACTCTTGCGTTCGACTTGACTAGTCTATTTAATTCTGTGGTCGCTGATATTTACTGTATACTGTATTACCAAAACACCAGTTTTAATACGTTTTCTCACTAAAAACACAAACGGTATACATTTCATGCATTTTTTAGGCTTTTTCCGTCTAATCCGGACTTTCACTAATCCGGACAGGGTCCGGTCCCGTCAAGTCCGGATTAGCGAGACTGTACTGTACATGTAATATAAGTACTATGTGTATATTATAACTCAATGATTTATATTGTAATAGGCTTAGTATTATTATTACTTGATTTGTTGAAATATTAACTAATTTCCATAGAAAATATGAGCTATTGCACTTACTCTTATGGTAAGACCTTAGGTCAGGAGTAGTCAAGGAGCACCGATCATGGTCCCCAGAACATGTTTGGAGTGTCATTAACAATTAATTTTATACATATATATGTGATCTAGTGGCACCATTTTATGTCCGATTTGGTTAAAATTTGGTACACACGTTGGTTTTTTAAGTGGCTCGGAAGTGTTCGCCATCCAACAACCGGAAGTATTTTTTTCTTTTAAATTTTTTGTACCCTACTAGAATGAACATTTTTTGGAGTTTTATGTAAAAAATAAATATAGGAGATTAATCAGCGCATTTTGTTTGTTTTACACGACCTTTTAGCCCCTCTGGTTCTCCCTAGATCGGCCAAAACATAAAATACCATGCCGATTAATAAAAATTAAGACGACGGCTAGTATAACTATATTTACATTCTCTGTTTGAAGTTATTGTTTGTTAATGATGGATGTTGAATTTTATTATAATTACTTGTTCGGACATTTGCCATCATTTGTGTGTTAAATAATCAAACACGACGTTTCGGGAATACAAATCAATTCCCGTTCTCAAGTGACTAAAACTAAAGGTACATAAACCTAGGCAACTAAGCCTTTGTAAGGGTGAACAAAGTAAAACTACAAATTATTACTAACCTTAAATATCTACATGATGGATCTCAGAGCTAAGACTGAGAAGTCAAACACACCAACCACAGACACAACACAATTCATACACTTAGCACACGCAATTGATGCCAAGCGTCTAGTTTACAAGTTGGAGAGAGACTGACAACTGGCCAACAGGAAGGGGTAGTTCCTTATTGTTTAATATAGTTCAAGTGTTTCGCACGGGAACGGGTTATAACACCACAAGGTGATTCTACTGGTAAAAGTTCAGCATTTTTATTAGTCGGTAACATTTCTGTTTTATTATTAATATGGTTATTATAATCAAGTTTTAGTTCTTTTTTTAATAATGGGAGCCATAGTGGCCTAACTTCAATGCTTGTTTGGCTGATAGGGTTGTCCGCTAGTTTTATATATGAGGCTTCAATTATTTTACGTTTGTAAAGATTACTTTCCCGGTGTATGATTTTTGCCTCTTCCCAATTGAGTTTGTGATTTTCGGACCATATATGTTCTGCAATTTTCGATTTATCGACTAGGCCAAACCGTACATTATTTTTTGTGTTCTTTTATTCTAATGCTTAAAGGTCTTTTTGTCTCGCCAATATATTGCCTATCACATTCACATTTAATACTGTAAATACAGTTTTTAAGAATCCTGTGTGCCATTTTTAGGTTTAGTTTGGACAAGATGTTGTCTAACAGTGTTTTTTGTTTAAAAGCAATACAAATTCTATATTTTCTGGCTACGCGCCTAACATTTTCCGATAATCCCGGCACATATGGGATTGTCATGTAGGCTAGAGGTTTATTCTCATCTTTGGACTCTTTCTTTTTGTTATTTTTTGCTCTTTAACATTTAGAAATAATGGACTGAGGGTATCCGTTAGAACTTAAATCCTGCTCAATACGGGCAAGTTCACTGTTTAAACTATTATTATCAGAACAAATTTTATAGGCTCTAACAAGTAAGGAATGAACTATTCCTTCTTTGACGGAATTAGAATGATTAGAGTTATAGTTTAAGTAACGACCGGTGTGTGTATTCTTTCTATAGACTGATGTTTTTAGGACATCCCTATCTCTCTCAACACACACATCCAGAAAAGCTAATTTATTATTTGCTTTGTTTTCCACGGTTAGGGATATGGAATCAGAAGCGTTGTTAGTGGAAGCAAAAAAAGTTTTATAATTTATTACAACTATGAGGCCATACAACAAATGTATCGTCCACATATCTGAGCCATACTTTCGGTTTAAATTTGGAAGAATCTATAATTTTCTTCTCAAATTCTTCCATAAAAATATTGACAAAAATAGGGCTGAGTGGACTACCCATTGCCATACCGTCATCTTGGCGATATATTTTATTATTAACTTGAAAGTAATTGCACTCCGTACATAATTTAAGGAGTTCCATGATGGCAACAACTGGCAGGTTAGTTCTTTGTTTTAAGTTGTTGTCTTTTAAAAGTCTACTTTCAATTATATTAAGTTTCTTGTACGGGTACATTAGTGAATAGACTTTCAACATCAAAACTAACTAACCTATCTTCCTCATTTAGCTTAATATCTTTGCATAATTCCACGAAATGTTTAGAGTTTTTCACAAAAGTCATTGTTTCCTGCTAGTGGTTTAATTATGTGCAGGAGGTATTTAGATAATTTCCTGCATGGGGAACCACGGAAACTGACAATAGGCCTAAGAGGGACGTTAGGTTTATGTATTTTAGGTAGGCCATACATATGGGGGAGTTTAGAGTAATGTGGTGTTAGTGAAGAACAAAATTTATCGCTGAAATTAGACTTGAACTTTCTGAGTATGCTAGCAACTTTATTTTCGAAACTAGTTGTGGGATCTTTAATAAGTAAGGTGTATTTACCAGCGTTTAAGAATAATTTTATTTTCATAGATGTCCGCATCCAGAACTATAGTTACCTTTATCCGCTGGTAGGATTTTGACAGATTCATCATGTTTTAATTTAGACATGGCCTTTAGTTCATCATTATTTATATTGGTTTTAGTAATTTTAGTTTTTTTCAGAACAATGCTCGCCTCACATCTGAATTGTTCCGCCTGTTCCAGTGACAACCTAGGAACAGCCGATTCAATTCCAGTCATGAAATCCAACAAATCTACTGTTTTGGGCATAATAGAAAAATTTAGACCTTTGGATAAGATATCATGTTCTTATTTACTAAGGAGTCTAGAAGAAAGATTAAAAACAGGATTTAAAGCATCATCAATCTCTTTTAATGAATTTTGCACGGCAGTTTTAGTTTCTGAGTTTTTAGATTTTAGATGAGAAAATTTATTTATTTGTTTGGCTTTAGTGTGCTCCAATTCTTTGTTAAATTTGTTTTTAATGCTCTTGTAAATGTTGTCAAAATCTGAATTTAGTTGAGGTGACAGTTCTTGGATAGATTTCTTAATTTTTTCTGTGATATTGAACTTTTCAAGGCGATGGAATCTTATGCGTTCTGTAATCAGACGTTTACTAGTGGCTAACATTATTTTACTGGCTTTTTTACTATTAAAAGGGGATTTAACAATCAAACCGGTAGGTATTATATTTTCATTTTTACATTTAGTTAAAAAGGTTAGATGATTGGTATGTTTAGCTAATTTTATATGAAGTTTTTCTAGAAGACGGATTTTTTTATTAGTTCCGGGTCCGTACCGTGAATCTATTCTCTGTTTGAAGTTATTGTTTGTTAATGATGGTTGTTGAATTTTATTATAATTACTTGTTCGGACATTTGCCATCATTTGTGTGTTAAATAATCAAACACGACGTTTCGGGAATACAAATCAATTCCCGTTCTCAAGTGACTAAAACTAACGGTACATAAACCTAGGCAACTGCCTATGTAAGGGTGAACAAAGTAAAACTACAAATTATTACTAACCTTAAATATCTACATGATGGATCTCAGAGCTAAGACTGAGAAGTCAAACCGCACAATGGGGCACACCTTACTAGATAAAAGGTTTTAGAAACTTCGAGAATAATCTAGCGGAAGTAACAATGTTTTTAGCGCTTAAAATGCACATGGTGAGCATTCAGTCCTGTATTAGACTCGAAGGTGGTCGGACGTGTGTCCGTAAGTCGAGTGAACAAAATAATTTGCATAAGTAGTAAAAGTTGTCTCACGCAAAGGTGAGTGCATTAAGGTTATTGAATAGTTAAAAAGTAAAATATAAATCATCGTCGTATTCAGTTTTTAATGTGCAACATTAATGTGTTAAGGAATTTTTGATGGAGTTGGAAAGCAGTTAAAGAAAATCAGTGCATTATTACAAAAACGCCTAGTGTGTGTGCCTTTATTAAAAAAAATTGAACAGTTTCGTTATGCGAAGTGCTACAAATGGGATATTTTGGTTTGTGTGGTAAATAAACGAAATACGGGTAGAAAAAGGAAAGCTTGCAACTATTAAATATAAGTTTCATTTTCATACTGTCGGCTACTTTTCATTTTTTTATTTGAAAAATTAAATTATTAACATAGCAAATTTTAATGTTTATAAAATTTAATATGTTTATTAATATGTTCCATTAAAATCTTAAAGTCAGTCTTTATGTGAGTCAATTTCTTTTGTTTTGCATCCACGATTTAATTCCCAAAGCACTTGTACAGTGATCGAACCTATGAAACTCTAAATTTAATAATTTTTATAAAGAATAATATTGGTTAATCTCGTGTTGTTACCATCTCGGTTCGGATAGGATTTTGGCGGGTTGGAGCAATAGGCTATGTGACGTCACAATCATATGGTCTGTCGGGCTGTTCTGTTGAGAACTGGGTCAGTATGTTACAGGTGGTTCTTTAAAGGATGAAAACTGAATATATAGCATGTGTTATAGAGGACTGTTTACAAATAATAAGCAGATTTAGAGGTTATGAATTTAAATAATTTTATTTAAGCTTTCAATTGAAATACAATTACATAATTATAAGTAATAATTAACAGTTGATAAATATAAACACATTCTACATATTTTTTAATAATTAACAGATATTTTTTATTTAACTTTGGAATTTTTGGCTAGTCGGGACAAACATTTGTTTTTATATATTCAACTATTTAAAACTTTTGTAACGAACCTCTTTCGTTACATGTTTCCTGAACAATGTATCTTCACTAACTGGTGAAACACAATCTCGTTTATTACTTATATTGAATAAAACAAACATTAAACTATAAAAACCTACAAAAACAAATACTAAGACACTATAAACACAAAAATATAACCATATTAATACTTCCACAATGATGTATGTAAACAATGCATAACTGACTGTAGGTATTGGTTCTACAACTCCCACCTGTCAAATCAAGAAATAAACATCTGCCTACTTGATTTCAGAAATAAACAACAAATTTAGAGGGAAAATAAAAAAACTTAATCTCAATTTTATCTTTAGCAACAAACAATTTGATTGTTTTCCTTTCATTACAAGGAAATTTTAATTAAAATAGTAAAAAATAAGTGTGTAATCACTAAAAGAATAACAAGCCGATATATAGGATAGGCTCATGGCCGTCAAAAAGTTATCGCCTCACTATTTATTTGCCACCTTTGATAATGTAAGAGAGCATGCTCTACTAAATATTTTCCCCACAGTACAATTATTGTTGTCTCTTTTCTTAAATAGTACAGGTACTCTCCAAAGTCTCCACGGTCAGAGCCTGGGTTAGATAGAAATACCTTACATCTGGTAATAATGGCATACAACGGTTTCCTTTTGAATTTCATAATATCGAATCCAAACAGTACTAGCGTATTCAAGACGCAATCTAACCAAACTTGTTACTAATAAAATTTTGGTAAAACAGCTCACGGTGCACAACCCTTACAACAACAGAACCTTGGGTGTGGAAGAAGTAACAACACCCGATTCTCCGACATATTTTACATTTATTCCTTATAATACCTTCTTACCCTAACAGCTGATACAGTTAGTCCAGCAGATGTGGATCCAACTCCCGTAGTGTGAACTGAACGTGGGCACAGTCTGGCGGCGAAGTTCAGTAAGTGTGATTTGGCAGTGCCAGGATCTCCTACAAGTAGTAGGTGGGACTCTCCACGTAAACGTGTTCCACCTTCTAGCCTTTGAACACCACCTGCGAGTACAACAGCTAGGGCAAGCTTCACAATGTACAATCCAAACACCTGGAAACAATGTTACATTTACACCAATAATTTTATAAATTTAACTCTAGAAATACTGCAAAGTAATAAAGGTTGATTGAAAGAAGGAAAAAAGTACAGTATATTCTCACTATTCCGAACTAATTGGGACCAAACACTGTTCGGTTTAGCGGGAATTCAGAATAGACGGATTTCATTAATAATATCAACGTATTGACTTGTTAAGACGTAAATAAAGTGCGGGGACATCTGCTAGTGTCAGTTCTATATAGCGTTGATTGGCTCGGGGGAAAGCGAGGAGGAGATTTACATCATCCGTTTTTTCCTTCCGTTGCATTATGATTCTGTTTTCTTCTATAAACGGAAGGGAAGGGATAGGTTGTTCGAACTGTCCGTTTTGTCATCCCGCAGTCTATCCGCCTTGAAAGAAGGTTGAGAAAAAAATAAAATTCGTTCGAGATAACGAAAACGGAAGAGAAAAACGGATAAAAGCAACTGGCAGGTGGCAACAACACTACTAGTGCCTAGTTGTTGTATCTCATCCTTCCTTCTTTCTGAAGGACCCGGTATCAGTTTCACCTGATCGCTTTTTGTGGTAGATCCTTCCCGCAAAACGGATGGAAAACGTAAAGGAAACAAAACCGGCTTTCATTCCAATTTGGTTTCAGGCATTTTCAAGCTTAGGCTCTATGTATGTCTCTTAACTTATTTTTTATAACAATAAATGTACGTTTTTTCACGAACGTCTTTTTGATTTCTTTTGTTTTTATGTTTAAAAAATCGGTATTTTTTCTGAACTCTATTCGGAATAGGCTGATTTTCGGAATAGCGGGACTTTATTGTATTACAAAAACTGTAACAAAATTTATGATCGGCAGCGAAAAGTCAAAAAATGTGTCCATTTTTTTAGGTCGGGTAACAAATTTTAAATTTAACTAATATTCAACATTGCAAAACTCATTTTAATACAAAACTTACTAACATATTCTTTATTTATGTCGTGACTTAGGTATTTGATTCGCATTCCATATTGGGAAAGTAACAAACATAATGATGTTTCCCCAAACCTATTACCATGAAACCATGACTTTACGTTTGCAAAATTCTCAGTTACCCACAATTTACGATTTTTGTTAAACGCGAAAAGCCTTTGTTTAGCGTTTTATTAATTCCCGCAATTAACTGCATTTACGCATTTTCCAAATTTTACAACAGCAATGTAAATTATGTTTTCTATTGCGGTCTTTTGCTCTTGTATTTTAAATTACGTTTTGTCGTTGGTATTTCACAGTAAACAAACATTGGCATAATAAAATATATGATACAAACAAAATGTGTACGATTTCATTACAAATTATTTATTTATTTTCTTTTTTCTTGAATGCTAGTTAGACTAATGAAGATGATGGAACAGCATGTAGCAAAAGTAAATTGAAACACAACGGCACATTACAATCGGGGACCTGAGACGTTGCGTCCTTACTTAAGCACTTTTTTTTGTTGAATTGTAGCATAATTTTTGGAACTTGATTGTTTGTCGCTAAAATGACAGATAATATGCTTCAATAATGCTAAAGAAAAGTATTAAATGCTAAAATGTAAGCATTAACAGAGAAGTTCAACTACATGAACAACTACATGAGGAATCTCTTCTGCCCAGTGCTGTAAGTTATAATTTAAAATCCCATGTCTATTGAATCCAGCTTCATTAAAAAGTACAGAAGAAAAAAAGGATTTACAGCACATTTATTTAATAACTCTTCACAAAAAGCTCGCTGCTGTGCTTCTAATACTGGTGGAACAATTTTCTTCGACAGCTGCCAAAACACGTCCTTCCACATCTAATGGTCATGACATTTTGTTATGCTTTATCACTCTCACCAAGTTGAGTCTAAAACGAGCCAAATTCTCTAAGCACATGCACATTTACAAACATCATTTCTCTCGGAAGTCTCCAGTTTGTAAAACGTTCCGAGTACAAATGGCAAACTTCTGAACAAATACATTCTGCGAGACCATATATCAGATGCAATGTGAACAAACTCTGAATGAACTGTACCCTCTTCACATAAAAAAAACAAATGATGATTGTCTTGATTTTTGATTTGACGACACTTTTTTGGACGGGGTGACAATGACATCTTCTATTCGCTTGACTGTTGCTTTGTTTCGGAGTCGTAACCATAGCAATGACCTTCAACAGGAAATCTGTATCGTTTTAAGCTGTTCTTTCAAAGAACAACATGTTTCAAATCGATGTTCTTTTTGATTGTCAGTCAGAACCCGAGGCATAAACTTGTTTTCATTTCCAAATCTTTGGTTAAAATTCGCTGAAACGAACTCCAAAATACCCCACTAATCTCTAACAATAGATCAATGTTCTGTCGAAAGTCTGCGAGCACAAGTTCTCGAATTTTCTCAAAATTTTCATCTGTTCGGTCAGTTGATGGACACCCAGAACGAGGTTTGTCCTCAATCGACATGTCGCCATTTTTAAACCAGCAAACCCCTCGTACACTTGAGTTTTTCCCACAGCATCATCTTTGTAAGCTGTCTTCCTTTTTTTCAAGCAAAGCCGAGATGTTTATTATGCGCATGCGGCCAGTATTTGAGTCCGACAGCATGTCAGCTGACGCTGAGTTTTGCAATCGTGTGCCGCTTGATGGCGTACCCGTTCAGTGTAGATGTGACAGGTAACCACCACCTTATATAACAATGACCACTGGATCTATGTTGATAGTGGCTGTGCTAAATAATAACTTGCATTCTAACAATAGTTGATGTCACAGTTTATAGTTAAAGGAGGGGGGAGCCATCTTGAAGCTAAATGTTCAAGCCTAAATCAGTCTGTTAGTAACCATGGTCTGGAGAATACTCCAACACACAATGTAGACTAACTTGTCTTTACCTTCATTTAGTTTAGTTGTAAGTCCGGGCCAGCAGGGGAATAGATTGTTTTACTTTAAATAAATGCTTTGAAGCGAAACAGTCGTTCGTCACCTTATTTGAAGAACCTTCTCACCCACGATCCATACTGACAACGCACGTACACTCGCAAGAGAGCAGGAGGCACAACCCAAAAAGGGAGTCGCACCATCGTCAGGGAACCGCAGGGGTGAACTAGACGAGGGTCGCACCATGTCTGGCGTCAGAAGTGGTTCTTCAACTTCATAAAAAGATTAACGAATATATTTTCTCTGACGTTGTACAGTGTTACAACATTCATGTGACTTAGGTCGTAAAGATTGGTAAAGGAGTCGAATGGGTCGACTCTGGTGATGTGGGGGGGGGGATGTTGTGGCAGGTACCATTCACCTTGTAATATTTAATAATAATAATGTAATATAAAATAATAGAATAGATTAGGCAGAGATGCAGGCTTATTATACTGCTGAGATCAAGGTTTAGAGGAAAGTAGGGGAGGGGGGGGCTAGTTGGGGGCCTGTTATCAAAAATAGGTATTGCGCAGGCACAAGTATCAAACGATTCAGAAATGAATAAGCTTCCCAAATAATATAATAAGTTAATATAACTAATCGAAAAGAACACTCTAATTAAATGAAGAAAACATGCAAATTCACCATATTTCAGTTAAGAAATGTATACAGAGGCCTACAACAGCTGGCAAGTATGTAAGACGTGGTCGAGCGATATGATTGGTCGAAAATATTCGCAGATTAATCTCAAGATATAAATATGTTAATTTCTTAAAAACATCGGTTTTATGAAGATGAAAAGAATTATTTCCTAATTTAATATAAATAGTCCATAAGATATTTACTAATTAAAAATTGTTCTGAGATCTAAGTAAAAAACTAGTGTTAAGGTGATAAACAACAAAAAATAGATGTATGGTTTAAACATAAAACGTAACGTGAAGTGTAATAAACAAATTTAACATTTTCTAAGGGAAAGCCTATTTGTAACAATAAAGAAAATTGTGATTATTACATTCTGACCTAAGGTCTGGTCAAAGACAGTTCAATACATAAGTGCTCTCTTCATACATAAAACCATTGAGCGAAAATATTACAAATCAAGAATAAAACATAAGGGTAAATGACCCAATACTAAATCATGAAAATTTCATTTGTAGCCTAATGGTATAAAAGATAAGTTGCAGAAAGAAATTTCGAAATCAGTGAGACCTAACCTATTTATTTTTCATTGTACTTTATCTTGGCTATAACAGAAGTTACTTTTCTTATTATTTTGAAAGCGTTGACTGTAAATCAATAACTTATTTTTCAAATATTACTTAACTATATCAATGAGTAAACAATTCCTTTCATTTAATGAACTTGTATATATATGTTATGTGTATTGTAAATGTATAGTTTAATTTGTTATG